>BQNB010181696.1:0-12568 GCA_026074375.1 Tanacetum coccineum
AGGATGAGGGGAGGACAAGAGAAATGGTGGATGAAGACAAGGAGATTGATGAGAACATACTTAGTACTGAAGATGTACTTAGTACTGACAAGGAGGGAGTTAGTACTGACATGGAGAAAGTTAGTACTGACAGACCAATAGTTAGTACTGACGGATCCAAAGTTAGTACTGACAGGCAAAATGAAAGTACTGAAGAGCACATTGAAGGTACTGAAGGGCAAAATGAAAGTACTGAAGAGCACATTGAAGGTACTGAAGGGCAAAATGAAGGTACTGAAGAGCACAATGAAGGTACTGAAGAGCAACTTAAAAGTACTGATGGGCAAAGAAAAGGTACTGAAGATCATACTGAAGAAGAAATTGCTGCTCAAGACACTCAAACACCTACTCAAACACCTACTTCTACAATCTTTGGAGATGATGAAACAATAGCTAAGGTTCTTCTCAACATGAGTCAAGCCAAGGCAGTTTCTAGAGAAAAGGAGAAAGGTGTAGAGTTGAAGGATATTGAAGAAGCTGACAAACCTAGACCTACCTCTACAAGATCACTTCTGACACTAAAGCCTCTTCCAAAGATTGATCCAAAAGACAAAGGAAAGAAGAAAATTGAAGAGGAGGATGAATCTGAAAGTGAATCTGATGGTATTCCTCAAGCTGAGAAGAAGTTTAAACAGCTTGAAAGTGATGAAGAGTTGGCTAGGAAAATACAAGAAGAGTGGGAAGGTGAAGAGGAAAGAAACAGAATAGCTGAAGAAAAAGCTGCCAATGAAGCTCTCATAAGAAACTTTGATGATATAAAGGCAAGGATTGAGGCAGATAGACTTCTTGCTGAAAAGCTTCAAGAACTCAAGATAAGAGGCAATTTACAATAGAAAGAAAGAGCATAAGTTCCTTCATGCACAATAGCTGCTCAAAGAAAATTTCTGGCTCAACAGAGATCAGAGCCATCTGGGACTCAGTAACCACCAACCAAGAATCAACTAAGAAATCAATGATGAATTTTGAAAGCATGTAGGAAAATCAAGAAGTTTGAGGAAGTACAAGCTTTGTATGAGAAGATTAAGAGGTCAGATGAAGATTTTATCTCTATTGGGTCTGCTGAAGATGAAAGATTGATCAAAAGGATGAATGAGAAAGGAGTTGATTCCTCTAAAAGTGAAGTGATCAAGGAGGAAAGTAAAGAAGAAGTTCAGAAGGAGAGTAAAGAAGAAGAGAGTACCAGAAAGAGAAAACTTGGTACTAGGAAAAAGATGAAGTCAAGGAAAAGAAGATATATTCAAAACACTTCTGAAGATGATAGTGACAAAGAGAATGATGAGCTGAGATTACACTTAACTATAGCTCCAGATGAGGAAAAAGAAGTGGATTATGAGATACTTGACAGAAAATACCCTATCAAAGAATGGAAGACAGAGTGTCTTGGAACTAAACCACAGACTGATCAAGCTGAACACTTTGAAGAGATTAATCAAAATGTGGTGATTAGAAGTAATGGACAAAAGAGATACTTTAGTACTTTGATGAGAGTATTGTCCATATTTGATAGAGAAGATTTGAATGCTGTGTATCAACTGGTAATGGACAGATTTCAAGATGAGATACCTGAAGGTTTTGACAGAGTACTTTGGGGAGATTTGATGGTTATGTTCAATCCAGATGATGAAAATGAGTTTTGGAATGCACAGCAGGATTGGAATATTGTGAGTTGGAAGCTACATGGTTCTTCAGGAGTACATACCTTAGTGACTGAGACAGGATTAGTCATTCATATGCTGGTAGAAAAGAAGTATCCTTTGAGAAAGGAAGTACTGATGCAAATGCTGAAATTGAAGTTAGAGTCTGAAGAAGACAGTACTATGGCATTAGAGTTGATTAGATTTATCAAGAAGTTGCTTGCAGAGTTAGAACCTGAAGAATAAGATTGATGGGATTGAGAAGGGTTTGAGTGTTGGCTAACCACCACACAACAAATGGTCATCAGTTCACCATGCTTAACAGGCATAAGAACTGGCTAGTCCATAAGCAAACGGCTTGTGGTAAAGACTTCTTAAATCCGTTTATGGTTGACAATTTACCAAAAATTGTAAGGTTCTCAACTCACCTTGCTTCTGTGGTGAAGAGTTGGCTAGTCCATGATCAAACAGTTCATGGTAAAGACTAATCAAATCTGTTGATAGCTGATAGTTTGCTAAAAACTATATGGTTTATCAATGCACCATGTTATGGCAATGAAGCATTGGCTAGTCCAAAAGCAAACGGTATTTGGTAAAGACAAATCAATTCCGTTGATGGTTGACAGTTTACCAAAAATTGTATGGTAATTAACTCACCATGTTTTTAAAATAAAGAGTTAACTATCCCAGAGCAAACGGCTACTGGTAAAGGAACATCAAATCCGTTAATGGCTGGTAGTTTGCCAAAAACTACAAAGCCAACTTAGTTGGATTGTTGCTGAAAAGATGTTGCTGTGTTGCTGAGAAGACAAAGTTGCTGCTGAAGAAGGATAGAGTTTAAAAGATCAAGAAATGTTAAAGTGTTTGGATACATCCTCTATGCGCTAAAGAAGATAAATCTGAAGAAACATGAAGTTAAAAGAGTTCAACATTCATGTTTAAGGGAGGATTGTTGGGAATTATGTTTTCCTAACTTAGTACCGACAGTATTAATAGTTAGTACTGACAGTACAAAATGTTAAGTACTGATCAGTTAGTTAGTACCGATAGTAGAAATAGTTAGTACCGTTTAAGAGATATGTATGAGATATTTTAGGGAAAGATATGTACGCATTTTGTAAGCCTGTTAGGGTTTATCCTTAGTCTATAAAAGGATCCCACTTGGCATAGTTAGACACATGAACTCAATATATCTCATACAAAATCATATCTCATAGTTAGTAATCTGTAATCATTCAAAGCAGATTAATAGAAATTATTATTTAGTTTTTCATTGTTCTTCTTAGTACTTGTGTTAAGATTCCGCATTAACACATAGTATTCATAATCAGTGTTTCTACATAGTCAACTGTATTTATACATCTTGGCTATCATCCTTAATAGGCTGCAGAGATCTATTCACAAGGGACTCACAAGTGGTATCAGAGCCTGTGAGAAACTCTGAATAAGAAGAACAATCAAATCTGTTTTTGGTCCTGACGCGACCGGTAACGTTTAAATGAATTTTTGGAGGATCTAAATTAGTAAAGGGTGTCGAATAAATACTCTAGATTATATTATGGGAATAAATGTTTTTTAAAACGCAATAAAAATACTATAACTAATAACCCGGGTAACATTTTCGATCTTAGCGAGGATTGTGTTTTTGGGGAACCCGACACAAAAACGTGACACCACCGAGCCGTAGATTACTGGGGCCGTGTTGGGACAAACTGGGAATCAACCATGGCAAGTTATTAGCGACCTTTGGTCATAGTGTCAGTTCGGTTGACTTTTGTCTCATACCCTAAAAAACACACTTTGCCATATTTTTTCAAAAAACAAAAAATTTATATCTCTCGTTCTTTCTCTCTAAGATCCCGCCAAGATCGAATCCATAAAAGATTGGGCATCTCCTAAGACTCCAATGGAGATTCGTTAATTTTTAGGTCTTGCCGATTACTACCGAAGATTCATTAAAGGATTTTCAAAAATCGCTAAGCCAATGACCAAACTCACTCAGAAGAAAGTCGCCTTTGAATAGGGTAACAAGCAAGAAGCAGCTTTTTAGACATTGAAGCATAAGTTATGTAGCGCACCCATCTTAGCTCTCCCTCAAGGAGATGAAAACCTTATTGTTTATTGCGATACGTCACATAAAGGATTGGGTGCGGTATTGATGCAAAACGAGAAGGTGATTTCTTATGAATCATGACAGCTGAAGATTCATGAGAAAAATTATACTACCCATGATTTGGAACTTGGTGCAGCGGTGTTTGCTCTAAAGATTTAGAGGCACTACTTGTATGGGACCAAGTGTACGGTGTTCACAGATCATAAGAGTCTACAACACATACTTGACCAAAAGGAGTTGAATATGAGGCAACGTCATTGGTTAGAGTTGCTCAGTGATTACAATTATGAGATTCGTTATCACCCAGGGAAAGGAAATGTTGTTGCTGACACTTTGAGAAGGAAAGAGCGAATTAAACCGTTAAGAGTCTAGGCCTTAGTAATGACTATTGGTTTAGATCTTCCCAAACAAATCTTGGATGCTCAGACCGAAGCACAGAAACCAGAGAATCTCAAGAACGAAGATGTAGGTGGTATTATCAGGAAGGATATACCGAAGGAAAAGTTAGAACCCCGCGCTGACGGAACCTTATGCTTAAACGGCAGGAGTTGGTTGCCATGTTATGGTGACTTGAGGACTGTGATCATGCACGAGTCCTACAAGTCAAAATACTCCATCCATCCGGGTTCTGACATGATGTACCAGGACATAAAAAAGCTATATTGGTGGCCCAATATAAAGGCCGACATCGCCACCTATGTTAGCAAATGTTTGACGTGTGCTAAAGTTAAAGCTAAAGACCAAAGTCCATCGGGTTTGTTAGTACAACCCGAGATACCCTAATGGAAGTAGGATAATATCACTATGGATTTTATCACAAAGCTTCCTAAGTCATCGTAGGGATATGACACCATTTGGGTGACTGTTGACCGACTTACTAAGTCTGCAATCTTTACACCAATGAGAGAGACTGATTCCATGGAGAAATTGGCGAGAATGTACCTGAAGGAGGTAGTCACGAGGCATGGAATACCTGTCTCAATCATTTGTGATCGTGACCCTAGGTTCGCATCAAATTTCTGGAGATCACTTCAATGATAAGAATTCCGTGAGGCTTTTAGAAGAGAATATTACTTTTGACCAAAGTAAAATCCCTAAAAACCTTCCCGGGTCGTGTCCCGACGAGGTGCGAATTTGAAAATCGAGGTAAAGTTTGTTAAACAATGCTTGAATATCAAAAATTTGATTAAGGTTTTACTATTTCTATAACTAAAATGCTAAACCAATAAGAGCACACTAAAAACCGATAGCAATTAAAGCTAAAACACTAAAAAAGATAACAAGTGATTCAAATCCGTTCTTTTAAAAAACTAAATTCTAAAATTTTAACCCTACAAATGAAAATTTAATTTTTATAAATTCTAAATGATAAAAGAAAATTTTAAAAAAATTATATTTTTTTGACTTTTATCTTATTTATTATGAATTAAAAACGGATTTAATAAAAAAAATAATTAAAAATATTTAACTAATTCGTAAAAATCTGAAAAATTCATGAAAAGTACTTTGAACTAATTAAAATCTAAGAAAAATAAAGTGGGTGAAACAGCTTATTGCAATAAGCTGTAATAAGCAGAAAAGGGCTTATAACTAAAATAGGCTAAAAAGTGTATAAAAGAAAAGTAAGTGGAGGTTATAACGCAAAAGACCCAAGGGCAGAGTGGTGGTGTGTGGTGTGTTAAAATACTTGGTTGAGTGAGGGAGAGGTCTCAGGTTCGAGCCTTGCTCACCTTGACTTCTCCTTCTTCCCAAGTATTTTTATTTTGCAAAATTTTTGAAACATCTTTTTAGATAAGCTAAAAATAAGGACTTTTTGTGAAATGACTTTTTATTAAAACCTAAAATAAGCTAGAAATAAGCTCCTAAAAGTGACAGTTAAGACTTTTCTAACTAAATGACTTTTGGCTTAAACTTTTTGGCCTTTTTAGACTAAATAAGTTAACATGGAAACTAATAAGCTAAAAACAAATGATACCCTAACCCTAATAAGCACTTACAAACAAAAATAAGCTAACAATGACAGCTAAAACTAAGCTTAAATGACAGGATTACCTAAAGGCTTTTAAACTTAAATTTCTAAACTAAAAATGCTAATAAGCTTAAATAAGCTCTAACCTAAGTTAAATAAGCTAAAAGGAACTTAAACCTAACCTATTAAGCAAATCTAAGCACAAATTAAGCAATCCTAACAGCTGAAAAGGTCAAATAAGCTAATAAGCAGTTAAGCCAAAACCTACTAACCAAACAGCCTACAAGGGTACTTTCTAGGTTATTTTTAAGCTAGGAAATGGATCCTTATGGCTTAGGGACTTATCAAATTTTAAAACTTATATAATAAGCTGTCTGAATCAGCAAATAAAACGCATTTTGCAAATCAAATGAGCTGTGAAAAAGCTGAATGAAAATGACTGTTCAGGCTGTTTTGGGTTTTTTCTAATTTTTATAAAAGACAAAAGGCCTAAGTGCAGCCCTATTTTTAAGCTAGAAAAATAAGTTTAAACTATGAAATAAGTTGAAATAGATTTAGATTACCCACCAATGAGCTTATGCTCTTAAATTCAGATTCTAAAAACTATTTTAACTAACCTAAATTTGATAATGAAAAAAGACTTATACTTTGAAAAGAAAACTATGACAGATTTAAACTAAAGCACAAATGCAAATGCACACTTATACTAACTCTATCTACTGCATTTTAACATCCAAACAAAGACAAGAAAGCATGGATTTAACTTCAATAGACCAAAGATTCAAGATAAGCAGTTGCAAGATGATATAACACCACAGAATTAAAGTTTAAATTCACAAATCCTTAAAACATAATTTTGACCTTAAACAACTACAATAAACAGATTAAAAGCCTAATATTGATATTAAAAGTACACAAATGGGTCAATATAGCTTAAACAGCACTAACATGGGTTAGTGCTGTCTTTGCCAAACACCCCTTTAAGTTCCTAAATATCATTTTTAAGCTTAAACAGGTTAAGGACACTTAAGAAAACTCAAAACAGATGAAGATTAAGGTATAACAAGCACATATAAGCAATTAAAACGAAAAGATAAGCAGTAAAAATAACCAAATAAGCAGTTGGCAATTTAAGCTAAAAACATGAAAAATAGAGAAAGTTACAAAACCCTTGCTCAAAACAAGGCAAATAAGCCGATCTATAAGCTCTAGCTTGTCAAAGACAAGCTAGTGAAAAGAAATAAGCCCTTCCAAATCCGGCTTATCTTCCAATAGAGCTTTTTGAGTAATTTTGAGTGAAAAAAGGCTTAAACACTATAAACTATGGAACAGTTTATAGTGCTTAAGTAAAAAGCTTAAATAAGTATTTTACAGCTTATAAAGGATTATAAAATACTTTTTTAAACAATGGAACATGAACATTAAAGAAAACATAGAATTTAAACATAAAACCTCAACTTTTCATTAATTCTTAAAAACAGTTACAATGCTTGAATTTTAAAGACAAGAAGCTAAAAGCTAACTAAATAAGCTGCAAAGTAATAATCAGATGCCTTATCAATGGCTACAAGGGTCCTATTTATACTAAAATACTTCAATTATTGCCCTTTTAGTTGTGCTAGTTATGTGAGTGAGATAACATGTGTGCTAGTTGTGTGAGAGTAGTCTCCAAGTCATCATATCCCTTCATTTTGAGTGCTCACCAAGTCCTATCATCTTAGCCCTTGAATTCTTGTCTTCATCCCTTAGACGAGTGGGAAAGCTTAGGATTGCCAAGGTAGATTTTTGTTATTGGTGAAGTAGGGTTAAGGGAAAATGACATTTTTGTTTTGGGGAGCAGGGTAGCAGGTTTTAGGGTGTGGGGTAGAAGATGCACAGTAGAATTAGCAGGAAGTGGGGTTTTGTGTTTCTGTTTAATGGGCGTTAGCCCTATTTTCCTTATGTGTTTACACCGTTAGTCCTTTTGGACAAACAATGTTAGTCCTTGAGGACTAACGATGTAAGGTGTTGGGTTAATGGGGTTAATGGTTTAAGAATTTTGGGCTTAGGATTAGGTTGGGTAAGGTTAATAGACTTAGGGCTTTTTAAGCTTAAAAGTTTATGAAAGTCTTGATATAAATGCTTAATGGGCTGCCCCGGCCCATTGGATGGGTACGGGTTGGCCCATTAAGTATTTATTCGGTTTCAGCTTCTTCTTTAACTTTTGACTTTGACTTGGTTGACTTTTTGGTTGAATTTGACTTTGACTTTTTGACTTTTCACGCTCTTTCTATTCTCGTGCTCGGTTTTGTCCGCTTTGGCTTGATTTTTGTCCTTTAGTGAATATCCATTACTTGCACATCATAAATCATAAAACACACAAATACAATGTATTTTTGGTATATTTTGGTCATTTTAGGCATGTTTTTATAGCCAAAAGGTATGTGTAATTAAGCACATACCAGAGGTAGTCACGAGGCATGGAATACATGTCTCAATCATCTGTGATCGTGACCCTACATTCGCATCACACTTCTGGAGATCACTTCAGAAGGCCTTGGGTACTAACTTGGATATGAGTACTACGTACCATCCACAAACCGACGGACAAAGCGAGAGAACTATCCAAACTCTCGAGGATATGCTACGTGCTTGTGTGATCGACTTTGGAAATGGTTAGGTTAGATATTTGCCACTAGTTGAGTTTTCTTACAACAACAGTTATCACGCTAGCATCAAGGTTGTACCTTTTGAGGCACTTTACGGTCGAAAGTGTCGTTTACCTGTTTGTTGGGCCGAGGTAGGACAAGTTCAACTCACCGGTCCAGAAATGGTCCAAGAGACAACTGAGAAGGTCATTCAGATCAAGCAAAGAATGCAAGCTGCTCGTGACCGACAAAAGAGTTACGCCGACTTAAAGCGTAAGCCGATGGAGTTCCAAGTTAGGGATAGAGTTATGCTTAAAGTTTCACCTTGGAAAGGGGTCGTACGTTTTGGCAAACGGGGGAAGTTAAACCCAGATATGTTGGACCATTTAAGGTACTGGAAAAGGTTAGATACGTTGCTTACAAGCTTGAGCTTCCTCAAGAGTTGAGCAGAGTTCACAATACATTTTATGTATCCAACCTGAAGAAATGTTATTCTGACGAACCATTAGCCGTTCCGTTGGAAGGACTCCATGTGGATGACAAGCTCCGTTTTGTGGAAGAACCTGTAGAGATCATGGATCGAGAAGTCAAACGGTTGAAGTAAAGCCATATCCCAATTGTCAAGGTTCGATGGAACTCAAGGAGAGGTCATGAGTTCACATGGGAACGCGAAGACCAATTTCAAAAGAAGTATTTGCATCTCATCACTAAACCCGTACATTCATCAAGTGTTGCAACTTAAGCCTTGAGGACAAGGATCTTCTAACTGGTGAAGACTGTAACATTTCACATTTTCAGGTCATTTCTCGACTCAATTATTTTCATTATTTATTTTTAGGGTTTTACGCGTTCGCTTTTAATTATCATCTTATAGTTAAATCGCGTAAACTAAAAATCAACGTTCAACGTAAACGGACACCAAACAAGTTAAAGTTTACATCTAGCAACTGTTATATGATTATTAAGAGTATAATTTATAACTTTTCCTATTTTATTTTTATTGGTTACGTAAAACGCTTACGTTTCACAATAAATTACATTTAGGCATACCCGGAAGCACCAATACCCATCTACACTCAAACCAATACCTACTTTCATACCTAATACACAAAAATTAACTCATTTCCTTATCTATAAACTAATAGAACTGGACCCAAGCAACCTACACAAAATAAAACATAAAACTCCCCATTAAGTCTTTCATTACAAGTTGTAACCTTACACTTATGTACCCTAAATCCCACATTACTAGAAATTGGCTTGTCAAGAGTACTTCCCTACCATTTCTAGCCGTATATGGGTCTTGGGAGGAGGAGAGCTCTTTGCATTTGTACTTGAAACCACTAATACCTCATTGACATTGATGAGATTGATATCGATAACCTTTACAACAATCTTTAGGGTGTGTATGAAAGATGAATTGAAAAAAGGTTCTTTCAGGTTCCAACTCTGCTTCTCAAAATTTGGCTTTTCTCTCCTCTGAGAATACTGGCAGTACTAATGAAGTTAGTACTGCCGAGGTGGAGGATTTTGGGGTTAGTACTGCTGGTGGAATTAATCAAGTTCCATCTACTCCATGTGCTCATAATATAGCTTACTCCTTCCTAGCACAACCAACAACCAGTCCTCAACTTGAGAATGAGGATTTTTAGCAGATGGATGGAGATCCTCGCAGAGGGCTCTCTCGCTGCGCAATCTTCGATGGATGGTGGCTTTATGTGACTGTCAGAGTTGTAAAGGAAGTTCATTCAAAGGACAGGAAGGAATATGGACTTCAAAGAAAAACGACTTGTTTTCTCTTGATAAGTCAAAGATTAAGTGCTACAATGTCATAGAAAATGGCATTTTGCTAGAGAATGTAGATCTGGAAGGAGTCAAGGAAGGAGATCTTATGGTGACAATGGCAATGAACAATATTACCACAAATGAATCTGCATTCACAGCACTGGGGGGTTGGTTTTGGGGGGGCTCAAATGTTCTGGAGGTATGAATGGAGCAATGATTTTGAACGTAGAGAACCAGTCAACTATGCTTTTAATGGCCATATCTCTTCATGCTTCATTTCAAGTTCTTTTGACAGTTGAGGTTACAAAAATGTTTTCTTAATGTCTTGAATCATTTAAAATGTCCTTCAAAAAGAACTATGATACTGAAAGAGAAGCATAACAAAGAAAAACTAGAAATCAAGGGGTTATGAGATAGATAGCCTTAGAGTCACTAGAATCCAGGATTATTGGACATGAAAAAAATGAATTAAATTCGGCTTGAGGGGGGTGTGAGAAATATGAATTTCAGAATTATAAAAGCTTAAAATGTTTATGAAGAAATAAAGATTAAATACAACTTTAAATATGGGAATTAGGAGTAAGGCTGTTAAAAAGAAAGAGATGAATTAAAAGAAAAAGATGCTAAATGGGAAGTTCGGCCAAGAATCTTGATGAAATACTTAAAAAGTCAATTAAGTGTAGAGATAAAACTGAGTTAGGATTTAGCACCACAATTGAATGAATTAAGTAGCAAAAAAAATTTTTTCATTTGAATATCTGATAGTGAGAATAGTTTTTGTGTTTTCTTTGATGGCAGTTCTAAGTGATGAAGATTCCAACCAGATCATTGATAGGTCCTTCCAAAACTGAAGGGTTTAATGTTGTTCCCCTCCCATTACAAGGAACCTTCTTAACCACGAGAGTTGGAATATCTTTTGCTGGGTTAGATGAATATGCCTTCCATAAGGAATAATCTTATTGTATCACAAAACACTCTTAAGGGACCTTTTAATAATGAAAAACAAGTGGACTATAGGTCAAAACAAAAAAATGATGCAAAAAAAACTGTAAAGCCTAAGTCAAGCAGTGGAGTCAGTTATGTCTTAATCTTAACAAGTTAGAGTTTATCATTGAGGATGGTTACTATGATTGATCAAGGAAGACGTTGTCTGGAAGTGCAAACCGTTAGACTGTGAGACTCAAAAGTTAGACTAGAGATGTAAAAAGTTGGTCAAAAATTCCAAGAACAAGGAATTTGTTTTAGGAAAGTAAAAAGTTGTTTTGTTTGTAAAAGTTACTGACCCACTTGATTCAAAGACTTGTAATTTTCCATGACAAAAGGAGTCAAGTGTCTAATCTAAAAAATGTGGTTAATACTGGGTTTAAAAAGGGGAGAGGGCTAAACCAGTATAGATAAACCAAAAGGGTTTTTTTATCATCCATAACTTTTCAAATCCCATATTGAAGTAAGACTTTTGTCCCATCAGGAAGTATTAGTACTGCTAGGCCAAGTATTAGTACTGCTAGGCCAAGTATTAATACTGTTAGGCCTGTTAATACTGCTAGGCCAAGTATTGATACTGCTAGGCCTATTAGTACTGCTAGACCAAGTATTAGTACTGCTAGGCCAAGTATTAATACTGCTAGGCCTGTTAGTACTGCTAGTCTAAGTATTAGTATTGCTAGGCCTGTTTATGCTTCTAGACCCCCCCCATTACCAAAGACCGGACAATTGTAAGACCAAGTATTAGTACTGCCAGGCCAAGTGTTAGTATTGCTAAGCCAAGTGTGAGTACTACTAGGCCTGTTTATGCTACCAGACCTACTTACCTAAGGGTTCAAAATATGATTGTTGCTGGGACAAGAGCAGCAGTTAATACGGGTAAGGATAAGTTGAATACTGGCCTTAAAAGATCAAAATGGGTTTGGAGGCCTAAGGGAACCTACTTGGATCATGTGTCCAAAGATAATGGATCATTCATGCTCAAGAAGGTTGAGTATGTTGACCCAAAAAGGATTTCTAAGTCTGTAATGGCTTGGATCCCTAAGAGATACTAATTCTCTTACCTTTTGTATAGGGCAATCCAGAGATCTTGTTACAGGATCATGCAGTGGTGGATAGTGGTTGCTCTAGCCATATGACTGGCAACAAAGCTTATCTTTCAGACTATGAAGATTTCAATAGAGGCTTTGTGGCTTTTGGAAGTGATCCCAGAGGAGGTAAAATAACGGGTAAAGGTTCATCAGGAAAAGATAAAGGACCTACTCAGGAATACGTACTGCTTCCACTACAACCTCATAGGACAAGGATTCCACTAATAGATCATTTTTAAGTACTGGTAGGTCTAACATACCCAATGTTAGTGCTGCTAGTACTTCCACAGGTGCAAATGCTGATGAATTATCATTTGTCTATCTTG
>BQNB010181697.1:2342-12568 GCA_026074375.1 Tanacetum coccineum
AAAACCATTCTGAAGCAGCAATATGAGAATTTTACTGTATCAAGATCTGAAGGACTGGACAAAACCTATGATAGGTTTCAGAAACTCATCAGCCAATTAGAAATTCATGGTGAAGTTATCTCCCAGGAAGATGCAAATCTTAAGTTGCTAAGAAGTCTGCCATCAGCTTGGACCAATATTTCCTTGATCATGAGAAACAAATCTGATCTAGACACTTTAAGCATGGACGATTTGTACAACAACTTGAAGGTGTATGAAGCTGATATTAAAAGCCAATCAAGCTCAAGCTCAAACTCTTAGAATGTGACTTTTGTATCTTCAGATGATACTAGCAGTACTAATGAAGCAATTAATACTACTCATGATGTTCCTGCTGCTAGATCAAAGGGACAAGCTTCTTCCTCAACCTATGCTGATGATGTCATGTTTTCCTTCTTTGTCAATCAATCAAATAGTCCACACTTAGACAATAAAGATCTGGAGCAGATTGATATTGATGATCTTGAAAAGATGGATCTCAAATGGCAGGTGGCCATGCTTACCATGAGGGTGAAGAGATTCTTAAAGATGACAGGAAGGAATCTGAATTTTAATGGCAAAGAAATTGTTGGCTTTGATAAGATAAAGGTTGAATGTTACAATTGTCACAGGAGAGGTCACTTTGCTAGAGAATGTAGGGCACCAAGGAATCAAGGGAATAGAAATGGAGATACTCCAAAAAGGATTGTACCAATAGAGACTCCTGCAAATGCCTTGGTTATTCAAGATGGGATAGGTGGCTATGATTAGAGCTTTAAGGCTGAAGAAGGACCCACAAACTTTACTCTAATGGCCCATTTGTCTTTAGGTTCATCCATTTCATCAAGTTCAGACTCTGAGGTACATACTTGCTCTAAAGATTGCTAAAAATCATATGAAACTCTTCAAAAACAGTATGATCAACATCGTGATGCTCTTAAAAAATCTAATCTAGAAATTATAGGTTATCAATTAGGCTTAGAATCTCTAGAAGCTAGAATTGTTGTTCATTAAAAAATGAAGCTGTTTATGAGGAAGACATTGAATTTTTGAAATATGATGTCAAGGTAAGAGATAATTCTATAATAGAGCTTAAAAATCATTTAGCAGAGGCTTCAAAAGAAAAAGATGATTTAAAACTAAAATTAGAAAAGTTTTAAACATCATCTATGAAGCTAACTATACTGATAAACAGTCAAATAAGTGTTAATAACATGTCTAGTGTTGGATTTAACAGTCAAATGAATGAAAATGAATACAATGATTGTCATCTGAATAAAGGTAATGTAACATTTCTCATTTTCAGGTTATTTACAACTTTAATAAATTCCATTAATTATTTTTAGAGTTTTACGCGTTCGCTTTTCATAAATGTGCAACAAACAAAAATTTACATTTCGTGACATTCTCGTTCAGTATATCTCAAATATACTCCAAACATATATAATAATAGTTATTATATAATTACATGACATTCTATGCATACAACACATACATAAATGTACCAATACATAACCATTTATGCATACAACACATGCATAAATATACCAATACATAACCATTTATGCATACAACACATGTATAAATATACCAATCCATAACCATTTATGCATACAACACATGCATAAATATACCTTTTCTTTCTACATGTAACCAATGGAAACGAGGAGTCTTGGCGTGCGTGTAGAAGCGTTATAGTTTAGGTTTTCAAAAAGACTCGACCTAGTTCTCTATAACCTTAGGCTCTTGATACGACTTTGTAACACCCCCAACTTTTGATTTGCGCAACGGAATTAGCAATTGGGTGTTACTAAATAGCACAAAACACCAAGATAATAGAAGACGAACCAAATGAGACGTTTTACAAACACATGTTCCATTATTAATCAGAGATAAACGCGTTCAGGTCCCTACAGGATCGCAACCGCAACCATTACAACATTTGAAAAACTATTATTTCACATTAAAGACATTGTTTTAAAACACATTAAGACATTGTTTTTGAAAGACAAGGAACACACAAGCAGTCTTTCACCAAAATCATCACACGCACGAAACCTCCACGCCATCGTTGCCTTCATCCTCGGTTACCACGGATAAAACATTTTTAAAACGTCAACAACAATGTTGATTGAAATTCATAGTGTTTAAAATAATCAATTAGTAATAATCTTTAAACACATAATTAGTTCTTGGGAAAACATTGCAACGAATACAATGTTTAACAATCTCTTTTCTTTCACGCATTAAGCTCATGACATCGAACGTTAACAATACATATGTCATTTCATATGTTAATTTGCCCCAGAACAAGGTATTATTGTCATAACTGTTAGCCTCAAAGTATTGAGTCGAACAAGGAAGTTCGTATCATCTAAATTGAGATCACGGTCCACTTAATTATTTACGTTTAATAGGGCTATGAAGCGGAAACGGCTCGTAAATGTAAGCTATAATAGTATTGTATCGGGCTATAAGCCCAATCAATCCCGAGCCCGGTCCAATAAAAAGCCACACGCCCCATGTAGTTGTGTAGGGTATTTAAACCATTTTCCTCTATGGAAAATGGTGTTTAAAGGGATCCCCGCGGCTCAAATAATGGACTATCCTCATCTTCAACCAGAACATCGATAGCCTCATTAGGTCTTTCTTTAAACACAACTCCCCTACGAATCATCTCTTGATAGAACTCATGAGCTTGAACTCTAGTCTAATAGAGATCTCACTCGACCCGTTCGTTCTGCATACGAAGAAGTGTGTTGCTAAATCTTGCTTCTTCCAGCTCCTTCTTCAACTTCTTACACTCAGCTCCTTCTTCAGCATTACCAAGATTTCTAACCAGATTTTCCATTGCAGTCGCTCCTTCTTCCACACTAGATCGCACTTCATTACCCAAATCCGAAATTAACTTACCGTAATACTTATCTTTTGCCTTCCCCTTCTTTTTAACCAATGCATCGGCTGTCTCGCGACCACACACTCGTCTTGAAAGAGAAGCAATCCGACCAAAAAGAGAGTCAATGTCCATCCTCATAAAGCTAGGTAGTAATCTATCACCATCCTCTTGAAGGAAAGTGGCAGTAGACGACTCACCTACCTCATGGACACTAGCAGGAACAGTCTCATCCTCGGGCTCAATCGTGTCCTCAACCTCAATCACATCTTCAGGCTCTAAATCAGAAGTAAGTGGCGGTGGGTTAAGAGAATACGCCTCTTCATAAGGAAACGTAAACTCTGGATTATTCTCATCTTCTTCATCATCTATATCCATATCTTCTTCTTCTTGAGGTTCTTCTTCTTCCTCAAATTCTTCTTCTTTCGGGTCCTCGTCTTCATCCACTAAGACAGGCTCAGGAATAACAGGAACAACATCGGGTTGATTTGGCTCAACTACGGGTAAATCATCCACATGATCGGGAGGAATTACGTTTGCCATGATAATCTAGAAAATATCATATAATACTTATTCAATAGTTTTCCAATAAGAATACTATTGTCCAAAATAACAGTTCGCATAAATGCGCAACAAACAAAAATTTACAATTTGTGGCATTCTCGTTCAATATATATCTCAAATATACTCTAAACATATATAATAATAATTATTATATAATCACATAACAATCTATGCATACAACACATGCATAAATATATCAATACATAACAATTCATGCATACAACACGTGCATAAACGTTCTTTCTCTTTCTATATGTAACTAATGGCAACGAGGAGTCTTGGCGTGCGAGTAGAAACGTTATAGTTTAGGTTTTCAAAAACTCTATAACCTTAGGCTCTTGATACCACTCTATAACACCCTTATTTTTGGATTGTACAGCAGAAATTACAATGGGTGTTACTAAATAGCAAAATACACCAAGATAATAAAAAACAACCCAAATGAGACGTTTTACAAACATGTGTTCCATTATTTAATCAGAGAAAATGCGTTTAGGTTCCCACATGAATCGTAACCACAACCGTTACAACATTTGAAAGACAATTGTTTAAAATTAAAGACATTGTTTTTAAAACACATTAAGACATCATTTTTGAAAGACAAGGAACACATAAGTAGTCTTTCACCAAATCATCACACGCACGACACCTCCACACCATCGTTTCCTTCTTCCTTGGTTACCTGGGATAAAACATGTTTAAAAAATTGTTGAGTAAAATTCATAGAGTTTAAAATAATCAATAAGTAATACTCTTTGAACGCATAATTAGTTCTCGGGAAAACATTGCAACAAATACAATGTATAACATCTCTTTTCTTTCACTCATTAAGCTCATGACACCAAACATTAACAATACATATATCTTTTCATATGTCAATTTTCCCCAGAACAAGGTATTCTTGTCATATACCTACTACTTCTAAATACAAAACGTCCGTTTGACAGGGTGTTCACAAGGATTCAGACCCGGACGGAGTTGTCAAACCTAATAGATCTATTTAATGCATTAGCGTTCACCTCACAAGGCGATTAACAGTTCATGAAATAAGGGACTTCGACAATAGCTACTTATGCAGAAACATTCTCATAATCGGGTCCAGCTTACCATAAAATCATATGTGTTCGATTTTATAAAATAACATGTATCCCCCTCGCGGGTTTATTATAACAATCAAAAGATTTAAAATGCGAGGCTATGAACTCACATTAAGCAAAAGATTTCAATTTAATCAAATCAACACGTGCAAATAACTTCACGTCTTAACCGCGACCTATATAATACATATATAGCGGTACGTGACTAAAGTAAAATAATTCATATAATGCATACTTGTATATATATTTATATATCTATTACGTATATATAATCATATACTACAATCTCCAAGTGCGACGCAAAACATTTTACTTCAACGCACTAACAATAACACAACGTTTACCATAAAGTTTCTATTTTTAGAAAGTTGTCGAAAGTAAGGATAATATAATCCGAACTTCATATTTCATCATTAATTAACTAACATTACGAACTCTTTCCTCATTATAAACCATATTCAAAAGTATACGCAAGTTTGACTTTCAAAAGTCAAACTTCATAGTTGACTTTTATACCAAAAATTACCAATCTTAATTTGGCCGTAGAACGTTCGTTATTAAGAGCTACGCGATGAGACACCTAGCGAAACGTAGCTAAAAGCGAACTCTATCACTTTTCATTATTAAAAATAACTTTCAAAAATTTCTCGACACACTACAGGTTAGTCAAAATTTCTGGTCAAACTTAACGTGTTCAAAATCTATTAAAACGACATTTTTGACTTAAACCAACTATCAAAACATGTTTAACTAGCCTATTTATATATACTAAAACCATCAAACTTCAATCCATAATCAATATAATTTCAATAATTTTCGCACTTGAATCCTATAGCATATATTGTAATAACACGCAATAACCTCAAAATAATCACACAAGAATATAGCTAGAATACTCACAAAGCTATAACAAAAATTGGTTTTGGCTCCCCTTTGTTGTTCGAAATCGGACGCAAACCCAACACAACAAAACCAAATCTTTTTCAACAAACCCACTTTCAAATAACACTAATCTAACAACACTAAAACTTCCTTTTAGATCAAAACCACATGAACTCAACCAAAATTTTAACTTTCAAAATACTTATTGCATGTGGGATTTTCTTAGTGGGTTTTATAGGTCTTGATACAAGGATTAAGAAAATGTAATCGGATTATATTGCACGTCAGAAAATCATCGGATTTGGGTGGTTTAGGTGGTGGCCGGTCGTGGTGTTTAAAAAGGAGTACAAGGAAGACAAATTTTCTAAAGAGTAAAAATGAGGAAGTATTACTTCTTTTTATAGGAGATAAGTTTGGACACTTGACACTTTTAGTCCCTCCGTCCTTAAAGTCCTTTTATTTTTAGTACAAAGGCTATTTGTTTCGTTATATAACCGACCAAAGGCTCGGGTCACACCACATTCGTAAAAAATTCTTATTTCGTCCCACTAAATTTAGATTTAAAACATTTAATAAAACGTTAAATCACATAAAACACGACCTTTAAACATGGTTTTTACAAAAACACAGGGAAAAGCCATAAAATACAAAAATAAAACAATCACGCTCTAGGAGCGACAATATAAATTTTTCTAACTTTCTCGGACGCTAAAAACAAATGGAAACTCAATCACGGCTTGTAATTTCCCAATAATTTGGAAATTTTCTTCAAACCTTATATAGCATAAACGACTAAAATCAATTACATAGTAAAATAATTATCATAGCTCAGGATAAACGTTGACCTGAAACTCTGGTTGTTACAATGTTTCAATTACTTTTCGTATTTACGAAACCCTAGATCTATACGAAACCTATTTCAATAAATTAATATCAACAAATAATCACAAATAAATGAAATAGATCACGTTTTCTTACGTTTTTCTATCATAGATAACCAACAAAACGATTTGGGTCGTGTTTTCTTTGTTACGAAAGCTCAGAGAATTTACGAAACCTTTTTGATTATTTTACGAAAGTGACAAGGTTGCGTATGGAACTGTTTCTTTTATAGTTCCGAAAATGACTTTCTAATTTTGGCAGTTTCAGTCCCTCAAGTTACTTACGAAAGCTCTTTAGATCCCTACAAAAACTATCTTTTTGAACATGTCATTTCAGACCCTCAAGTTTCTTTCGTAATCAATAAGCACCCATATGAAAGTTATCCTTTCGCACTTTTACACTTTTATCCCTTGTAGTTACTTTCGTAAACTTTTGTGATCCAAAAACAATTTCGCAACTCCCTCTTGGAGTTAGACCACTTTTTCGCATCAAAATTTTTGAACTGTTTTGTAGTTAAGTTCCCGTTTCGACTTAAAAAAATTTATTACTCCCCCTCGAACAATTATCTATTTTTGAAATTTCTTTCTTTTTGATAAAAATTTGTTCAAAATGAAGTTTTTTTGCTTTTGAGAACACATTTTTGTTTTCCAGATGATGATTTGACTGAAAATTTTATAACTCCCCTTTAATAAAATATCTAATTAAAAAACTTTATCGAAAGATAGTTAATTTTTGTAGTTTTTAACATTCTTGAAAAGATGTTTGATAATTAAGAATTTCATAACTCCCTCTCGAATAAAAGTCTAATTAAAGAACTTATTCAAGAGATTGTTATTTTTTGCAATTTTGCACACTTGAATTTTTCAAACTTGATGATTTTTTAAAGATGTTTTTGAAGAATCCTTTGTTTGTGAATGGATTTTGATTACAAACCACATATTTTAACAGTGAAAGAAAATTTTGAATGTTTTACTCCTACACAGTTCATGATACATTAATTTTGCATTTAAAGAACCAGTTTTTGAAAAATACAATATCATGAGATTGATATAAACGGAGAAGATATATGTTTTTATCTTTAAGTTAAAAGTTTTATTTTGTTTTTGTTTTTCAATTTTTGAAAAGAAAAAAAAAATATTTTTGGGTTTTTAAATTTTCTATTTTTATTTTGTTTTTTGAAAATTTATTTACAAAAGTTTTGATGTATAATCATGCATTCAAGAAGATAACTTTGCGAGACGTTCCATCTCAGTTGGAGTCATACATCGCATACCAATCCTATGAACTAAATACTCAAACCTTTCTTTTGGAAGGGCTTTAGTAAAAAGATCAGCAAGTTGGTATTCCGTCCCGACAAAGTAAATTTCAATGGTACCTTTCTCAACATGGTCCTTGATAAAGTGATAACGGATGTTAATGTGTTTTGTACGTGAATGTTGTATCGGATTGCAAGATATGGCAATTGCACTCTTTGAGTCACAGTACATTGGAATCTTGTTGTAACAAAATCCATAATCTAGCAGCTGTATTCTCATCCAAATGACTTGACCATAGCATGCAGATAATGATACGCACTCGGCTTTCGCAGTTGACATTGTTGTACAATCTTGCTTTTTTGACGACCAACTGACTAGCTTATCTCCCAGAAATTGAATGCCTCCAGATGTGCTTTTGCAATCATCATTACACCCTGCATGGTTTGCATTTAAATATGCAATTAGCTCAAACCCATAATCCTTCAAATACCATAGACTTATGTTAATGGTTTGTCTTAGATATCGAAATATCCTTTTGACCTCTTTGAGATGTTTTTTAGTTAGGTGTGCCTGGTAACGCCCACATACAAATGTCACAAAGGCAATGTCTGGTCGAGTAACAGTGAGATACATAAGTCCCCCAATCATACTATGATATTTAGTTTGATCAACTTGGGTGCCCTGTAAATCTGCATCTAGTTTCGTGGTAGCCATTGGTGTACTAATGGTATCACATTTTTCCATCCCATGTTTCTTAAGAAGATCCATAGTATATTGTGATTGGCATATAATGATTTCTTAGGGTGATTGGTGAACCTGAAGTCTAAGAAAGAACTTCATTTCATCGATCATTGACATTTCAAAATTATCTTTCATTAGTTTTGCAAATCTGGTTGAAAAAACTGGTTTTGTTGACCCAAAAAGTTTGTCATCGACATTGATTTAAATTAATAAAATGTCATCCCCGTGTCTTCTTGTAAACAATGTCGGATCAAAAATACCTTTTGTGAAATGGTGTTCGATTACGAATGAGGAAAGCTTGTCATACCAGGCTCTAGGGGCTTGTTTAAGACCGTATAGAGCTTTCTTAAGACGATATACGTGATTAGGAAAGTCTGTATCTACAAAACCATTTGGCTGGCGAATAAAAAATTCCTTTTTCAGTGGACCATTTAGAAATGCCGTTTTAACGTCCATTTGGTATATAGGAAAGTTCTCGTGAGCTGCATATGCCACAAAGATTTTGACAGCTTCGAGTCTTGCAACTGGTTCCTCAAAATCGATTCCCTCCTCTTGACCATATCTTTGGCAACTAAACAAGACTTGTTCTGAATAACCATGTTTTCAGCATTAATCTTTCTGAATAACCGTGTTTTCAGCATCAATCTTGTTTTTTCCAAATTCATTTTACTGCGATTATGTTTCTGCCAATCGGACATTCGACAAGTTCCCAACCATCAAAGCGTTTGAACTGGTTAAGCTCATCTTGCATGGATTCAATCCAGCTGTGATCAAGCATATCTACCTTGATATTTTTCGGTTTAATTATACCTACTATTAGTGCGTACATACAAACTTCTGCATCGATTTGAAGTTGATTTCTTGTCATTATAGGTTTTGAGGGATTACAAATCACTTATTCAATTGAATGATTCTTAGTCCACCTATCACTTGAGCGATGTTTTTGATGAAACTCGTGCATATTTGATGGATCCTGACATGTTGAAGATGACACGACTTCTTTGAACATAGGAGTTTGAGGTGCATTATTTAAACACATTTCCATCAAATTTTGCATCATTTTCTTGAAGTAATTCATCGGTATTTTCATTCAAGACTAGAGAGTTTGGTTCAGTGACAACATGTTCTGTTGATGATGATACTATTTGAGGAGCTTCATCTTCTTCAATGATAATTGATGATGATGAAGAAGTATTTTCATTCTCAATAGTATTTGCAGCGGAGTTATTTGACACTTCTTGTGAACTCCTCGCATAGTATTCTTCATACAAAGGACCAAACAAATCATCCAAGTCTGTTTTTGAAGGTACAATAAAGATACCAATGTCAGCCTTCGGTTTCATTTTCACAAGATCATCACGATCATTTATTGGATAAAAATGATATCCAAACACATAAAAGTATTCAATATTAGGTTTTCATCCGCGAATCAGCTAATAAGGAGTCTTATTGTACCGTGTGTGTATAATAGAGCGATTTTGAGTAAAACAAGAAGTAGCAATTGCTTCGGCCCAAAGAAATTTTGGAGATTTAGAAAAGATAAGCATTGTTTGAGCAGCCTCAACTAGTGTTCGATTTTGTCATTCTGGTGTACGAGAAATTGAAGTTTTATGAACGATGCCTAACTTTTCATAAACTGTCCATATTTTTTTGTTTTTAATTCGATTCCATTATCAGTTCGAATCATCAGAATTTGGTCCCTTAGATTTCATTGAACTTGATTAACAAAATTGATGATCATATCTGGAGACTCATCTTTGGTACGAAGAAAATATACCCAAGTATACCGAGAATAATCATCAATAATCATGAGAATATATTTCTTGCCATTGTTACTCGCGACCCTCATTGGCCTACACAAGTCCATATGAAGTAGTTCGAGTTTGAATACTA
>BQNB010181698.1:0-12568 GCA_026074375.1 Tanacetum coccineum
TTCATTCTTTTATTAATAAATTCAGTCCCATTATCAGATCTTATAGTTTTAATTCTAACATCAAACTGATTATGTATTAGTTTAACAAAGGAAACAAAAATTTCATAAATTTCATATTTAGTTTTTATCATATAAACCTAAACAGCTTTTGAGAAATCATCAACAATGGCTAAGAAATACTTAAATCCTTCTCTGCTTGAAACCTTATAAGGGCCCCACAAGTTAAGGTGAATAAGTTCACAAGCTTCTTAGATTTGTGATCACTCAAATGGAAAGGTTCTCTAGTTTGTTTTGCCTTATGATGGGTTTCACAAGCAGACACACTAATAAACTTAGATAACTGCAGACCATGTTTAAGTACAAATAAGACTTGGTCAGCTGGATGACCAAGTATGTTGTGTCACATGTTCTTAACATCATTAAAGCACATAACCATATTAGACATACCAACAAACTTATCATTATCCATATTAAACAGATACAAGCCACTAGATCTACTACCAGTCCCTAAGATATAGCCACATAGATCTAGACTACCAGCTCTCCTAAGATAGTCTCCATTTTTCAATGTTGATAATTAACAAGTACGTCTTCATCAAACCCTAACAAACATGTTACTATCATTTAATGAGTTTGTCTAACATATAATTAAATCTAGATACTATACTAAACATAATGGAACAACAATAAGAACTATCGAATAAGACAAAACTTATATTAGTAAGCTTTGTAAATACTAGAGACCAACATGTAGCTCATAATCCATCTCGGATGAATAACCATACTCTCAACAATTTTATGAATAGAGATTTCCAACGACATCAAACTGTACAAAGTTGACAACAATCAAGTGATTGCGTTGGCAACAAAAGTCATAAGTCAACCCACCGCTAACCCAGAGTAATAGTTTTGACCAATTTACTATAGTTGGCAAAAAATATTTAGAAAAATTAATATTAAACCACACATTTCCATTAAAAATGAAGCTCTACCTGCCAAATTGGCATGAATGCTTCCAGTAGGAGTCTCGTTAATCAAATTCAATAGTTTTTTCATTTGTTCAGAGGTAAAAGAAAAGAGAGCAAAAGAAGTATGTTGCTTATCATTCTTAGCATCCACATTTGCATTATAGTTTTGTTTAAACCGAGATTGTTTGATAGGATTAGACACTTTCTTAAAACCAGGAGGATATTTAATTAGCTCATAACATCTCTCAATTGTATGTCCAATCATATCACAGATTTTACATAGAAAATTAGGATTAGGACCCCTGTTTCATTAGTAGTAGTAGGTCCTTTAGTGTTCATAGTATTATTACTTTTTATATTATTATTAGTAAAACTTTTTTTTGGGTATACTTGGGTTCCAACTTAACACTGCAAGCCGACCAATCCCAGGGCGACTATCCTTTTGGATAGCCTGGAGTCATCGCAGGTGAACCTCCGTGGCCAATGGGGGATTAATTTTCTCCCCAGGGTTTGAACCAAAGACCTCTAGGCACTTTCGTCCTAAGAGACTAAGCCCTTAACGCTGGGTCACCCCCTGATGTGTCGTTGTATAGGTGTTATTTATGATTATCAGGTTTTACATTTATATTTAGCCGACTAACCTAAAGACAACACTTTAACGGGCAAAGTACCCGGTCAAGATGTAGCTTCGCGGTAAGTAGGGTGTCAAACACTAAGAGTGAGAGTTAACCTATTATTCTATCAGTATTTTATTCTATCTAGATTAGTATAATTACTGGTTAAACCTATGCTATACATATTTACTAGAGGTAAAAGGGGGGTTTTCAGCCTGAGAGACTGGCACAGGTTTATGGTGACAAATATCAATTCTAAGCACAATACACACTAAAGCAAATAAACACAAGACAAAAGAGCGAAACGAGCCAAATAATAGAAAACTGTATTAACCATGTTAAATCTGATTAAATGTTGGTTTGATTAATTAGTGCAATGGCTGCTTATCTCGAGGCGGCATATCATTCTTAAGACTTAGGCGGTACTTCTTCCTAAGACCTAGACACGAACAATCCTGTCACGATTAACGCATCCGCATAAAGCATCCTATAGTTTAATTATAATCTACCATAGGGAATTAAAGCAGTGGTGATCCTGTTAATACCCTAGCCCATCGGGACTTTACCCACTTATTGCTTGATGTTGTTTTATACACCGGTAGTCCACCACCAAAATCAATACCAATTAATAAATGAACAATACTGGTTGAACAATTATCGGGTCACCTGCCGGTCAACTAAGCTCATAATCAAAGAGTAATGATAAGGTGTCATTTGTGATCCTATTGGTCCGGGCATATAGAACACAACATGGAGAGCTATCCCAGCATCTAGGTTACTGGTTAGGTCTCCCTAGACCCAGTTGAATGATAGGTCGCATGTACAAGCACATAAACAAGTATAAGGCGATAAACATAATTAAACAACAACGATAAATTAAGCAAAGCCGGATTAAAACAAACCAAACATTATAATATTCATTAACATGGCTAATACCTAAGGGTATTAGCCCACAATCATTGTCATTATTACAAACGTGATCAAACAATTAAAAATCAAATGATTAAGAAAGTAAGAATTACACAATGTCTTCTATGGAATTAGAAGTAGTGCTCGACCTTGGCTGCTCTTTTTGGCTTAAGAAATTCGACTTTAGTTGTATACTATATAAGGAATGTGATATTGCACACTAAAACTCATTTTTGAGTCTTGTATTTATAGTGTCTGAAATACGCCTGGATACGCGGTATAGGGATAAGTGGATACGGCGTATAGGGGTTAATTTCCTTAGAGTCCGCAATAAGATCAAATCAATTAAGATAATTACCATCAATCATATTAAATGGGTATCGTTGACTGATGAATAGCTGTGCATACGGCGTATTGGTTGTAGTGGATACGCCGGATCGGGAATTGATCATTACTCGTTTCTTATGTTGAGCTGGCGCTGATACGCCGTATCTTCATTGCTGGATATGACGTATAGGTGCAAAAAATAGTATTCTTCAAATATCTTCGTTTAAGCTCTAGATTTGCGCCTTTTTGCTTCTTCTTCACAAGTGACTCCATAATTACCGCAATAATAAACTTTAAGCAATTAAGTACTAATATCTTGCAATAATTATATAAAAGTGGGTAAAATACGTGGGATAAATGATAGTAAAGTATGACGTTATTTGATGATATCACTGCTACTTTTGAAATCCTGCCAACTATGAAAAAACATTGTATGTTAGTATGTTACGACCTGTGTATCTAAGCTACATTTAATAAAAAAGGCTCTACATGAAACACTCCATTGGCAAACATCCCATAGCGAAGCGCGGGTTTTCAAACCTCATTTTGCTTATTAGTTAAGCTCTTAGTTTAATTTTGCTTGAACTGCATTGGATTGCTGTTTTTATTGATGTGAGTGCTTCATATTAAAACTGTTTGGAATATGTTCTACATCATATGTTTAGTATCACTTGTGATATTTAAGTTAATTATAATGTAAAATGTTTATTAGTTAAGCTCTTATTTTATTTTCTTTAGCTGCATTTGGATTGTTTTTTTATTGATATGAATGCTTCATATTAAAGTTTTTTTAAATTTGTTATGCATCATATGTGTAGTATCACTTGTGATATCTGTGTCATATGTTTTTTGTTTTATGTGTTTTGTTTGTTTAATAAAGGTGTTGCTGATGACATCAAATAACGTCTATTTTATAGCATCATTTATCCTAGGTAAATAACCCATTTCGTATGATTATTGCAAAGAATTGTTACTTAATCATTTATATTTGAGAACTGCGGTAATTAAACGAAGATATTTGAAGATTACTGTTCTGAAGACCAATACGTCATATCCATCAAAGAAGATATAGCGTATATGTACCTGCACTCACCAAAGACAACGAAGGAAACAAGATCCAATACGCCGTATCCAGGAAAGGCAATACGCCTTATTCAAAGCTATATGGGAATAAAATATTCTGGAAGATATCAAACGTGGTCCCTACTCCAAAAACCCCTAATACGCCGTATCTAACACATTGGATACGCCGTATCAAAACCGACTTCAGACCTTATAAATAGAAAACTCAAAAATGAGTTTTCAGTGTGCAAAATCATATTCTCGATACCTAAACCATAAAAGTCGATTTTCAGAGGAGAAAAAGAGCAGAAGAGGTCGAGCAACGCGATTAATTTCATAGGAGACAACGTGTAATTTCTTATACTCTTGTAATCGTTCAGTTTTTGGTATCATTCGTTAACTCGGTTAGTTTACCTTGGCTAAATCATTACTTTTGTATTAATTATGATGTTTGAAGGCTAATACCTTCGGGTATTAGCCATTGTTATGAAGATCTTAATGTTTGGTTTGTTTATCTTGATTTCTTAATTTATCATTGAATTGCTTGTTTATGTTTATCAATATACTTGTTTACGTGCTTTTGTATGCGACCTATCATTCAACTAGATCTAGTGATACGGACCAAGTAATCTAGATACCAGGATAGCTCTCCATATAGTGATTTATACATCTAGATCAATAGGATCACAATTAACGACCTATCTTCACCCTTTGATTGTGAGCTTAGTTGGGCCATAAGGTGACCTTGGTATCAACGAGTACGTTCTAATCAATTGGTAAAGACTTGGTTAGTGGACTACTAGTGTATGAATTGCCATTAAGCAGTAAGTGGGTAAAGTCTCTATGAGCTAGGGTTTAACAAGATCACCATTGCCTTAATCCCTAAGATAGATTATAATCAGCAAATAAGGATGCTTTATGCGGATGCGTTTAATTGTGACAGAATTCTACGTGTCTAGGTCTTAGGAAGAAGTAACGCCTAAGTCTTAAGAATGATATGCCGCTTCGAGATAAGTAATCATTGCACTAATAAACAAACCAACGTTCTGATTGGATTAATAATGGTTAATACAGTTTTCTTATATTTGGCTAGACCGCTCTTTTATCTTCTGTTAATTTGCTTGCGTGTGTTTTAGTGTCTTGAATTGGTTTTAGTCACCACCAAACCCGTGCCAGTCTCTCAGACTGAAAACCCCCATATACATTAGATTTAGGATTAACATAGGTTTAGCATAGCATTTACAGCAATGTCCTGCAGATAAAAGTTAGAAGGACGTTTGTGCAATCGTGCTTTCGCTAACATACAATACAAGCAAACAATTTAAAAACACAAAACTGTACAGGTTTCAATAGGCCGTATCCTAACCGTAGGATACGCCGTTATGTAAATGTGATACAATTAAAATAATGAAATTTAAAAACTGTTCAATTGTCCCGACATGCATACCCGGATCCAGAGGGGTTCGATACGCCAGTTTGCTATGTTTTAGGCAGACAGACTCCAATTTAAAATTAAAATTCAAACAATTTAAATTTGATAAAAATTAAAATACTAACGGGGTTGTCTCCGGGGGCACTTTTGTTTCAGTTTGTCTTTAAGTTCGACCATTTTCTTTGTTACTTGATCATTCATTCGGTGTCATCACAAACCACATCTTTATAGTATGTCGTAATAGTTCTGATAAGCGTCGGGCCTTTTCTGATATGGTTTGACGGTGCTCGGACTCCTTGATTGTAATATATTTTTGTTATCAATGAATGAGTATTTCCTCATTCTCGAATCTCCTTAATAGTTGTAGACTGATTTGTTCAGGAGTCTCATTGCCCTTATGTTCACTGTAACATATTGATTTTCTTGAGTTACTACCGACGTGGCTTGCTCCCAAATATTTGGTTGGTACTAAGATAAGGATCATGAGTCCAATTAGTTTTCATATTTGCATATGGCCCTCGCCCAAAGTCTTTCGTCCGGGTAAATAGGGCAATTTCATGAGTATTCACCTTCCACCAACATTCTTGGAGTTTTACCAGTACATTATGATCAAGTTCGTGGGAAAGTTTTCAAAACTGTTTTTCAACCATATGCAGAATTTCATTAAAACGGAGTTGCTCATCTCCACGCATGATTTTCTCGACCTTGTTTTAACGGTAAGGTTTTAACCTTAAGTTTTTGCATTCATAAGTTCGTTCCTACCCTTGTCAATTACATCCGGGGTCATTATCATCGTAGTTTCTCTTCTTCGTCATAGTTGTAAAGATTGTAGAATCTTTAGAACAATTTTTTCTACTGATCATCCAAGTAGTATAGGCATTTCATTCATTTGTTAAAAACCCATTCTTTTGCGGCACCTGTGAGTGAGGTAGGGAAGACACTAAGTCTAAATCGGTCATGACTTAGCCCCCTTATTTTGAGTGGCTCAACTACTTCAAGGAAACTATTAATGTGTTTATAACAACATTTCGCCCATCATTCTGTGAAAAAGTGTTGTCTCGGGATATTTTCTAAGTAATTTCTTCGATCTCTATGAAGTTCTTCTCGTCATTTTCCATTGTTTTTATTTGAGATGAAGTCCTTTTTCTCGGCTAGAAGTAAATGTATTCTTTCGTGATCGGTTCTGCGTTTTGTGATCTTTCTCTTAACCATGAGATACAAGAATTTTAAATTGATCCCTCAGGGGAGAGAAACCACATAGAAACAACAGGAAAACGATTACGATAAACTGGTACTGTATCAGGTAACAAATACGCCGTATTCTATTGATCAGGATATACGTTGTATGAGGTTGTTGATAGCAGTAAGGCCATATTTGAGTTCACCGGAATAACGCCGTATGTTAGGAATACGTCGTTTTAGACAGTTAAAAACAAAACGTTCTGTCTGAGTAGAAAGTTAGATACGCGTACTCAACTGGTGATATGCCGTATCAAGTGATCAGTCGAAGCATTTAATATATATAAAATACAACAATTAAATGCAATAATTTAAAGATACATTTAAACTTTTCAATTTAGTGTTAGAAATCAGAATTAATAATTTTACAATAAACAAGTTAAGGTTAAGAAATATCTAAAAAGAATATAAAATTAAACTAATCATCTCCCCTGCTAGCGGCGCCAATACCTTGATGTGATCTTTGTTTAGGTGTTATTTCAGATTATCAGGTTTTAAAGTTTATATTTAGCCTACTACCCCTAAAGACAACACTTTCGTCGGCAGTAGAAGTACTCCCCCCCCCCCCCCCCACCCCACCCCCCCCCCCCCCCCCACCCCCCCGGTCAAAGATGTATGCTTCACGGTTAGTAGGCATTGTCGGTAACATAAGAGGAGAGGTTAACCTATTATTCTATCTAGTATTTTTATCTAGATAGTCTAATTACTGGTTAAAACTATGCTTTACATTATTTACTAGAGGTTAAAAGGGGGTTTTCAGCCTTGAGAGACTGGCTTAGGTTATGTGACAAATTATCAATTTCTAAGCACCAATACACACCAAGCAAATAACACACAAGACAAAGAGTGATGAAACGAGCCAAAGAATAGAATATCTGTAATTAAACCATGTAAATCTATTTAATGTTGGTTTGAGTTTAATTAGGGATGGCTTTGGCTTTTCATCGTGGAAGCATATCATTTCTTATGAAATAGGCGGTAGTTATTCTAAGACCTAGACAGAAACATATGTTATGATTAAGCATCCGCATTAAGTATCCTATAGTTTAATTATAATTACCATAGGGAATTAATGACAATTGTGTGATATTTGTTAATACCTAGCCCATCGGATTTACCCACTTATTGCTTGATGTTGTTTTTTACACCGGTAGTCCACACCAAAAGCAATACCAATTAATAAAGGAACAATACTGGATCTTTCTTGAACAATTAATTGGGTCACTGCCGGTAACTTTGCTCATAAATCAATGAGTAATGATAAGGTGTCATTTAGTGATCCTTTTGGCCCGGGATATAAAACACAACAGGCGAGCCATCCTGGCATCTAGTTTACTGGTTTAGTCTCCTTAGACCCGAAGTTGAAGGATAGGTCGCATGTACAAGCACATAAACATGTTTAAGCGGGTTAAACATATTAAACAAACAACGATAAATTAAGAAAACGTCTGGATTAAAACAAACCAAAACATATAATCTTTTTTAACCTGGCTAATACCGAGGGTATTAGCCTACATTCATTGTCATTATTTCAAACGTGATTAAAAAATTAAAAATCAAATGATTAAGAACAGTAAGAAAATTACACGATTTGCTTCTATGGAATTGGAGTAGTGTTGACCTTGGCTGCTTTTCTTTGGTTGAGAAATTCAACTTTTGTTGTTATATACAGAAAATGTGTATTGCACACTAAACTCGTTATTAGAGTCTTGTATGTATAGTGTCTGAAATACGCCTAGATACCCGTTATGGGATAAGTGGTACGGGTACATGGGTTATTCTTTGGATGTCCGGATAAGATCAAATAATTAAGATAAATTTACAATCAATATTTTAATTGCGGTCTAGTTTTCTTTGAATGAAGAACAGTTATGGCCTACGGAGTCTTGGTTGTAGAGGATAGCCAGATGAGAATGTATCATTACGCGTTTTTTGCTGAGCAGCTCTGATACGCGTATTTCATTGTTGGATTACGGGTATAGGTGCTGAAAATAGTTTCTTAACATAGTCTTCGTTTATGCTTAGAATTCGCCTTTTTTGCTTTTCTTCACAAGTGACTCAATAATCACTGCAATAATAAAACTTTAAGCATTTAAGTACCAATTCTTGCAAATAATTATATAAAAGTGGGTAAAATCACGTGGGAATAATATTGATAGTTAAAGTATGAGTTATTTGAGATATTCAAATTATCCCTACTTGAATCCTATAGTCCTCAAGTAGACTTTAGAAAGATTTTGAAAATTTATCAACGAGGTTAAAAACCCCCCCCCTGATTTTTTACGTTAAGCATTTTTTTCATGTTTCAGATCACCTGATACAAACCAAGCTCTACGAAATAGTAAATGGAAATCACTCAGATCACTCAACTAATCTAGGGTGTATCATTTTAGTGGTACGCTCATTTGCTCAGTCGTGATTAGCTTGGTATCATAGGCTTGGCAAGGATACACATCTCCACCTCTAAAGCTACGGAAAGTTCCAGTCAAAGTAAATTGGGTATTTATTAGAAGTCTCGGGTTTTTAAGCATTCTTATTAAAATGAAGAATGATATAAGGTGTGGAGCTTCTGACTTTCACCAGAGGTCATCGTCAAACAAGGCAGCTGAGACATGAATACATGGCCGTATCGACGGAATAGACATCCATGCTCGTACACATCCTCATTCGAGTAGATCCTAAGGTTAGTTATCAGGAAAGGGAAGTAAAATTGTTGTTAAATAAAATAAACAAACAAATAGATTAAAGCCAACAAATAAGGTGCGGTTGCTAGTAACTTTCCCCGACCGTTCCATGACAAAGACTCGAACTTATAAACAAACATCTCGATCATTGATGACAATGACAACCTAAGTTGGCGTTCCCATAACGGTCAACTTCCCTTACATCCCGAACTTTACATACTTTTACAAAATAAGTGGTGATATCGGCCACTTTCTACAATACTTTACATCGTTGATTTTTGTGCGTATAAACGAATAATCGATCCTTTCAAATAATTTCATCAGTGTAAGCTCTATGAACCGACTATCTTTTTCATCATTCATATATATTTTTTGTTTTTTTTCTCTCTTTTTATTTGTTTTATCAACAATTACTTCATAAAATCTCGGCGTAATTTTTACCGTCTTCATAATCTTCCCATTTGTTCCGGTAATTTTCTATTGAAACCTTTCTTCTTCTCGGACATAAACACATAATTGTGAATGTTAGCAAATAAACACACGAGCTACAAACATTCCCATTGCATTGTGCAATTTTTCCCGACCATTACTTAGATAGGAAACATTCAACTTTGAGCAGGAAACTTACAAAAACTATCTACACGAAAAGCGACTAACAACATTTGATCAAATAGGCTTTAATCTACACGGTAGGCTAAGGTGTAAAGGTGAAACGAAACAATTTTTTTTGTGTGTAGGAAAAAGGAAGGAATGGCTCAGTAGGTTGTTCTAAGGGTATCTTTACTCTAAAAATGAGAGTAAGCAAAAGGGTTACACGGGGGTTAACTAACCAGTGTAGTTAGTTAATATTACGACATGTAGGCTTTTTGGTTTAATCCTAGAAATTTACCAGTCAAGCATGTTACTCCATCTAAATCCATAGTACTCATCATTGAGGTCTCGAGTGATATACCAGGCCAAGCTTTAAAGTCCACTACATCACCGGCACACTCATATTTTTGTGGAATTTTAGTAAGCAATTGGAAACGGATAGGCTTAATTCTCACAAATAGACATTAAGGGTTATAGTGCGCTAGGTAATGTAACTAGTAATTTTTCACAAAAAGTTATGCTAATTTTTTTTTAAATTTGATTTATTTTTAGGCATGCTAGCATTTTATTTGTGAAAATGAGGACAAGTACGTTCTAATTCTCCATCCCTCCACTTAAATTATACAACGTCGGATGATTCTTCAATTTGAGTTCTTGAGCAAAAAGTGTGTTGAACACCCGTCTTGAGATTTCAAGACTCAAACACTTCAAGATTTTTAGATTTATAAATACTACACCAACGTTGTCGTTTCGTTCAGAAGGTTCATGTATTAAGCATAAGAAAACAAGTGCAACTCCATCTCCGGTGTATTCGTTAAAATACAGTAAACTAAAACTTAAAACTGTACAGGAAGTCGATACGCCGTATCCATACCCCAGGATACGCCGTATTGATACTTGTATACGCTGTATTCACTTAAGGAATACATCGTATAGACTGTGCTGAAAATGAAGTCTGGATAACGTCCAGAAGGTTAATACATCGTATCCATGGGGTTTGGATACGTCGTATCAGCTATCTAGGAATACATACTCGATAACAGAAAAAATAAATTCATTCCGGGTTGTCTCCCGGCAAGCACTTTTGTTTACAGAAAAGTCTTTAAGTTAGACTTGCCCCAATTTAATCCCATCCTTATAAAACAACTTGGGGTCGAACGGGATGCCAAATGGCACATACAAATTCTTGATTAGGAAAATGAATGACATCCCATTGCTAAGATGATTACAAGTCATGATATTGACATTTAGATTCTTGATAAAAGTTTTAGTTTTGAAAAATTTATTAGATGTATCATGACTTGTTTCCAAAAGCTTATTTGACCCTTGTGTATCAACATTTATTACATTAAGTGATGGTATGACAGACATATCCCCCGAAGGTTGCTCAATATCGATTTTATCATTATCATTGTCCGTATCCGATTTTAGATCATCGGGATAAATCACGTTAAAAGGAAATAAATCATTAAAGTATAAAACGTTTTGTTCCTTTTCATCACATTCAGACAATGATATTTCATTATTAATTTCATCGATATGTTGAGGACTTACAATATGTTCAGTTAAGAAATCTGATTTAGATGTTAGAGCATCATTATAAACAATGGCAGGATATTCATTCTCAAAATCTTTAAAGAAGTCTAAATCATTAAAATAACCGACCTCAGGCTTGGGTGATGGAAATAAAGGCATATTGACTTTATCGTTATCATTTTCAGAATCCGTTTTCAAATTGTTGACAGAAATTATTTTATAGGAAAATGAATTTTCGTCATAAACTACCCTGTAATCCTCATCGTCGGATTCGTCAAACTATATTCTAAAGTCAATTTCATTGTCATTAAGAGGACTTACCGAGGGTCCACACGAGGGCGTTACTTCAAACGTTAACGCGTCATTAAAGACTATAGCTAGGAATTCAGTTTCAACAGATCTGAGGTCGTGAACGTCTTCAGCATACCAGATCTTACCATACTTAGCAGTTTACCAATTATACACCGTACCACGCCTAAGAGCTTTTTCTTCCTCAAGCCTGATATAATCCTCCATAGTAATGTTGGGGTCGTCCATTATAACCTGTAATAAATTCGCTAGGAAAGAAAACTGTCAAACAGCTTAATACGCCGTATTCAGTAAACTAAATACGCCGTATTGATGATAGAGTCAAATACGCTGTATTGATTTGAAAAAAAAAATTATACGCCATATCCAACAAGATGAATATGCCGTATTGAGTATTCGACTCAGAATGTTACAGCAGGCTGTAACAATGCACACAAACACACAATATGCAAAATATACAATGCAGGAAATTAAACATACAAACAAACACACAAATATGCAATTTAAACTAAACTAAAACACTAACAAATAAGAATTAAACAACTTCACTCCCCGGCAACGGCGCCAAAAACCTTGATGTGTCGTTGTATAGGTGTTATTTATGATTATCAGGTTTTACATTTATATTTAGCCGACTAACCTAAAGACAACACTTTAACGGGCAGAGTACCCGGTCAAGATGTAGCTTAACGGTAAGTAGGGTGTCTGGTATGTGCTTAATTACACATACCTCTTACCTTTAAAAACGAGCTAAAATAACCAAAAACGGACTTAAAATGCCAAATATATGCTTGTTTTGCTAATTGTATTGTGCAAGAACGGATAACCAAGAAAAGGACGAAAAACAAAGCCAAAACGACAAAACCGGACTCGGAATGGAAAAAAATTGTGAAAGAC
>BQNB010181699.1:0-12568 GCA_026074375.1 Tanacetum coccineum
GCGTTGATAGTTTCAGAAGACCACTAACTCTTTACGAGTTTAAACTTACAATACGATTATCATGTACAAGGACTGTGTATACAACTAGACTTAATTACATCTTAACTATATATATATATATTTATGGGTATTTAACAATGACACTTCTTATAATGTTTATAAGCCATGCATTTTGTATCAAATTCTTATCCATTATGATATACATTTATGTTTTTAAATTGATGTATACAAATCTTTCTTTTAACTCGCGTAAACAATCATCCCGCCGCGAAGCGTGGACTGTAAACCTCGTTAAAGCTAAGTCATAAGGCTGGATAGAGTGGCAAACCTAAACTCACCATCCACCTCAGCTTTCTCTCTCCTCTCACTTAAACTCTCTCACACTCATCATTCAACCGTAGTGGTCACTACTAACTTATCGTTTATTAAAATACTCACTTTATACAAAATATATCCTACTAAATAACACATACACACACAAACCAAATAAAAAATATTAAAAGGTTATAACTCATCAATGGTGAGTCATTCACCATTGGGGCTTCTTGGGACATCAACTCACGCGTGAGTTTGATATAGTGTTTTGGTAACTCACCCCGTGAGTTTACCTTCATTCCGTCCGACGTAGTGTAAAATTAAAAATTACAGGAATAATTGTGTAAATGTTACTTTTATTTTGCATAAATCAACTTTTGTTATAATGTAAAAAAAGGAAAAAGAATTATACCATGTCGTTACCACAATGGTTTCTTGTGACAAATATATATTTTATGATATCCGTAGATAGGGATACTGGCTAGTTTTGTTATTTTCTTGTAATAAGACCCTAGAGGCTACAGAACTAGAGACTATAGGGCTAGATACTACAACAGTGTATTAGCAGAAGCACTGTCAAAGTGTGTTAAAAGAAGGCAACAAGAGCATTTTGATTTTACTGTTCCCTTCAGTTTAGTTTCTTTCATTTAGTTGTCCAATCACCAATCATCATTTTTGGTTCATCAACCCAATGGCATTCCTTCCTCATTGAGGTCAAGAAGTAAAGAGATTTATCTTTAATTGTGCATAATTAACTCCCTCTGGTAAAATTGGCTATAATGTATGAGGTCATATTTCTAGTTTGGAGAAGGTTTTCTAAACTTGGCAAAAAAAGTCGAATATGGCAGCTAGGATGGTTGGCTTAATTCATCACTGAATCTTCTTCTTTGACATACTTCTCACAAGTAGGATGATTGACTTAAATTGCTAACAGCTGTTTTATGCACACACAAAATTTGAAAGGCAATTTTTGTCGCACGCATATCTCGCCTCTTAATTGATTCATGGACACACTTACGTACCACTAGGGCAAAAGACTTGGGTATCGTTTTATGTAAGTACCTTGATTTTTTTGATCGATTTGAAATTCCATGGATACGTTGTTAAATATCACCGACTGGAATCTTGAAACAATCTTCCCATAAAAATTGTTGAGACACTCTCACTAATCTATATGCTAAATCGTAGCTCTAAACAATAAGGTTGATTGAACGGCCGGTAAACATATGAGGTTATCCATGTTTAGGAATCCTTGACTTAGATGCACATGGCTTAACCGAAGTATTTTGTTACCGTTTTTGACCCTATGGTTACGCGCACCCCCAAAGGTTGAGTGAACATTTGTTTGTAAAATAATGTGAACATAAATCTTCGCACATCAAAGACCAGAAAATCGATTAGGTATATTTTGAGTACATCCTCATAGATTAGTGTTTTATTTTGTACCATCACTAAAAGAATCAAATATAACGATTGAAACATGAAGTATATATTATGGAGACCTTAAACTCATTCAAACCCTAAATGTAGTTCTAAAATTAGGAAAAGCAACTGATTAGTCTCATGCCAAACTGGATTGATCATGAACATGGCTTTGATCTGAATGATAACACTCCTTGGATCGAGATCATGATCTATTCTAGAAAAACAAAGACAGATTTTTATTCTAAGTACAATTAATAATGTTGATAATTAATCAACTGTGCAAGTGAAGATAAGGAACTCTTACTCTATTTACTAAGAACAAACACGTCCTGTTAAATTGGCAAGCCGTAGATTATCAACAAATCAAGTCCTATAGATGGGAATGTTTAAAAACATTGAAACAAATCATCCATATGAAAGATTTCATATATTTTTCGTGCGGTGGTGCTAGCTAGGTCTATGCCACTACATCTATAAAGCCTCACAAAGTTTATAATGTATATTACAGTATGTATCTATGCACACACTTCAATGATTGAACATGTTGAAAACAATTGGTCACATCACAAACCCTAACCACAAATTAACAGCAGTCTCAAGCCACTATCTCCCTCTTCATTCACCCTTTTTAAAGTCACAAGACCCACTCTCTCTTTTCCATTTGTGTGTGAAAAAAGTGTCACAGAAAAAACTTTTCTATCATTAACTTCATTTAAATCTATCTCTCTAACATCCTCATCAACTCAAGATTATTATTATTTTCTCAGCTGTGTGGTACCAACAATCTAAAATCAAACATGTATGCACCTGCATAGGCTTCACCCCACATAACCTAACTATCACTCTCTTTTTTTTCTTGTTGTTAATTCAGTGATCTACCACTTACATACATTTTATTATAACTTTGTTTTCAGGAGAAATAACAACCCACTGGACCTCAACAATTTACCTGAAGATTTCATCAGGGACCATTCCATTAGTAAACAGCCACTTGAATATCACTCTTCTTCTGCTGTTTCTGGTACTTCAATATTTCTTATCATGTTTTTATTTTTTATTTCTCTCTCTACTCTATAGTTCAACTTGCTTAGAATAAACTTCAAAATGTAGATTTAGAGGTGATAAGTACTTTTTAATATGAATTTTTAAGTCACAAAGAAGCAAGTTAGAGTTGTTTATTCCAAAGTATCTATTGTACACATAGTTTAAAAAGCATTTCCATATACATCGCTCTAGATCTTACAAAGTTTACCTAGGGTTTACAGTTAAAAAAACTTGGATTGCTTTTTCCTGCTTATTGACTTTTGATATAGAGCATATATGTTTTTAAGAGTCTTTGAGAATGTTTATCCAAACTGCCCACGTCCTTTATATTTTTAGTTTTCTATAAGTGAGTTGTTTTATATAGGTAGTTGTTTTGATTCTTGTTCAAAGCAACTCATTTCACTTGCATTGGGACACTCTCAAACATTTTCATAAATGCTAATCCAAAGTTTTAAAAACCCAAATAAGTACTAATCCCAATTTTGAATAGCAAACCCTAGTCACAATTTGTAAGATCTCTAGCTAGGGTTGTATACAAAAAAGCAAATAGTGAATATATGTATGATCCGTGTAGTCCCATCAACATTGTTCTTGTATATATATAGGGATCTACAAGAAAAAGAAAAACAGTGGAAAGGATGAGAAAGGAAAGATTTACGAGTGTAGGTTTTGTTCCCTTAAGTTTGGCAAGTCTCAAGCTCTTGGTGGACACATGAACCGCCATCGCCAAGGTATACTATTACCTAGCTAGACTTTATTCTCACACACACTCACTGTGTGTATACAGCTTTTACAGTTTCAAAATGTCAAACTTGTGATTCTTATAAATTTTGTTTTGCTAGTTTAGGCAAACACTGTTGTTTAGCATGCTTATTTCAAAGGATTGTATAAGTATGTTACTTTAAAAATGTTAACCTAAAGTTTTACTTTTGTGGTTTCAGAAAGGGAGACAGAAACACTAAACCAAGCTCGTCAACTGGTGTTCAGTAGTGAGAATATGTCAATGCCACCCCCTCACCAACTAGGGTACCTTCATTCTTCCATGTTTTTTTTGTTATTGCTTATCTCGTACTTGCAAATTTATGTTTGAAGTCTGCATTTGTTATATCGGTTAAAAGTTTTACAATTTAGGTCACTAATAATTTTGGTTCAAAAGATATGCACGAATTAATTCCTTCTAGAACCAGAAGCTTCAAAAATTATGATTTCTTGTGAAGTTGTTAGAGTCAAATAATGGACGACGAAAATACGTAATTTTCAAACGAATAAAAAATCTGGTGTACTACACGTATCTTTGGGTATTATTATGATTATTGAAACCCTTGATATTGTTTTTATCATGTCTTATTTTCTTGAGTTGATGTCTAAATATAACTTCAAAGTTTTGTTGATGTTATAATGTAGTGGGCAAGCACCGGTGCATGGAGGCTATCATTATCCAGCAGGCTTTAACATGGGTGGTGCTACTGTTTATCCTTCAAGACTTTTTTCTGGCACTTCGACGACAATGTTACCAACACAACCACCACCACCACCACCACATATGTTCACTTCTATGCCATCTCGCCTCAATGCCCCCTATCCATCTCAATACCCTAACTCACAGCCGATAAACGATTACTTTGTAGACCCATATGCCTCAAACCATTCACAATTCCGCCCTCAGAATTTGAGTTGCGCTGTTGCACCAGCACCTTATAACTAGATGGTGCATTGGGGTAGAGATATGTTAGCTATATTATGTCCATGATCAATCAAAAATGTCATCAAGATGGATGGATAGTCATCTTTTAATTTTCATTTTTTTTTTGTTTCTTTAATTAGTTTCCTCTTTCTATTTTGAGGAAGCCTTAATGAAGTTACTGCCAGTAATGAATGTATTTATGGGAAGGAAGAAACAATTTGTATTGGATGAGATCTTAATTCTGTGAATTATTATCGTTAGCGGATCCAGAAAATTCGTTAAATTAGTAGCTTAATCCATCTTTTTTAGCCATTGTGTTTCATTTTCCCCTTCTTTACATAGATAATTATTAGAAAGATCTACATGTTTCACCCATATGGTGTTTAGAAATTAGATATCACTAGCGTAATTAATATCGAATAAGGATGACGAGTATATGATACTAGTGTAATTAAGGGTGCGTTTGTTTGTTGGTAGGTTTGGGATAGGATTAGGATTTTGTTTAGGTTAAAAAGAAAATATATAAGAGTAATAGAATGATTGTATTAAAAGTTGTTTGTTTTATATTGGGTTGGGATTAGAATTAAAAAAAAAATTATATATTTTTTAAGATAATGAAAAAATAAAAGTAAAGAATAAATAATATATGAATTAAATAGAAAATATGTGTGGTTGTTAAAACTTTACACGAGTGCCAAAATTGAAAAAAGGAAAATAATGGAATCTTGTCAGTAAACCAGGGCTAGGAGGTTGGATTCGTAAATCCTCTTATTCTTGAGGATGAGACCCAATTTTAAACCCTGAGCACCCATACCAAACACATTATTTCAACTCAAATCCTAATCTTAAGAGCAAAACCCTCCAAACAAACGGGCCCTAATATCGAATAGGGGCGACGAGTATGATTTTAGGTATACCACAAAAATAAAACATAAATTTTTTTCTAATTATTAAGAGGTTTGGAAAACTTATTTGAGAGTTGAGAGGCTTGATGGCATCTTGTGTTTAAAAAAACTATATAGGGTTGTGTTTGAACTTTAAAGAAGCTTATTTTCATGGGCTTTATGAATATTTTTTTTTTGAACGGCAACTTTATTAAAAGAAAACTAGCAAGGAGCTAGAATTACAAAGAATTAAAAATAAGGGTGTTGAATCTCAACTATCACAACTAATTGAGTTTTTTCCCCAGCATTTACCAAGAAAAAGATCGCCTAACTATGTCTCAAAAATACCTTCTTTTCGAAAGATTTGGAATTCAGTGAGTGGACGATGGTTTTAATGACCAGCTACTCCACCAGGATGTGTATAAACATACTTCCAGCACTTGTTTTTGAACTTGATTGAAGATGAACCAATTAAACAGATCCAAGATCGATACGAATCAACAGGGTTCCAAACCAAGCCCCACCAATTACAAATAGACCGAGCAATATCTTTTGCCAAGTCGCAGCAAAACAGCAAATGATCGAGATTCTCGAGGGCCTCACAACAAATAGGACAAGAAATAGGGGAAACCTTAACTCCACGCCGATGCAAATTAACCCGAGTAGGAAGACGATCCATAGAGATCTTCCAGGGCCGAAACTCATTAATCCTTGATGGGGATCTGCTTGACCCATTAGACGGAACATCAGGATTTAGGCAAGAGCATATCGTCAAGCAACCGGGAAACATCTTTTTCACGAAAACACCCGTAACCAATTAAGGTCCCAGAACCGACGATCCTCCCCATGTTAGAAAGCACGCTGTTTCGAGAAGATCAGAAATCCGAGAAAAGCTGTGCAGATTCTTTCTACCCACCTCTTACGTCACGACGGAGTGACGAAAACAAAAGGAGCGCTATTCTTAGCGGCCACCCGAACCATCCTTATTATTTTTCGTGAGCAAATAGACGAGGATAGCTTAACCAAAAACCACCCATTTGTCTTGTAACATGTGTAACTAGACATATGCAAGTGGGACAAACAAGTTAGATTTCAACCAGAATTTAACGGATCCCTTTTGATTTGAACTGGTCTCATTTGCATTGGGATCGAGTTCCATTATTTATGACCTTTTTTGTGTTTATTTACTACCTGGTATAATTGTCTTTTATTCCTTACATAAATTATTCATCTTACATATATTTCTATGTTGACATGGTTAACTTAATCATCCAAAATTTTAGGTTACTAGACCATTCGCATAGTAATAAGTTAGTGACTTATAAATATATATGATCAACTGAAAAATGATCCCATATTAATAATATAAGGCAATACGTTCAAAACATCACTTCTCAAGAACAATGCAAATACTATAACAAAAGTAATGCATGATTTGTAGTTATTGTTTTCTCAAGTTGGTTCAGTTGAATGTTTGTTTTGTGTGCCTCAATTAGAAAACTTTTTTACAGTCCTTTATATGCTTTGTTTGATCTTTTTCAGTGGTACACTCTTCACGTTGGTCCAAGATCAAGAAAGGTACAAGACATTATGGTATCTCCTTTCTGAAACATGTTGCAGATTTGAAGGCCGTAGTAACATTTATCATATTATTTTGTTTTTTCTTAGATAAGTCTAACAAATTTGGCTTTAATTTATATCAGAAAATTGGTATATGTTATTCAAAGCTAACATCAGATCAAACTCAGTAAGCTAAATATTTTAACTTTGGGGTTGGACCTGCCAGCGTGTATGTTTTCGGCTTATGTTTCATGAGCTTCTTATTTTCAGCTTATTTTGTAACTTATCAGCTTATATAAGTTCATTACGATATACTCTAGCGTACATGACATACATTGAGGAGGAATAGTTTGATGATGCTGTTGGATTGATACTGTTTTTGTTGCCTTGGCGTGCATGTCATTGGAAGCAAATATAGTGTATATGATGTATATATGTTTTTGAGAAGCAATGTAAGTTTCACCATTTCAAAAAAAAAAAATTCATTATGATATTATTTGCTTATACAAGCCCATAAGTTTTAAGATAAGCCAAAAAATATGCTTATCAAACATAAGCCGAAACCACATAAGCTTATAAGCCCAAAAATAAGTTTAGACAAACACACGCTTCAGAGTTTTCATGACAACGAGCTACATCTACCAATTACCAATACCTCAAATCATTTACCCCGAAACGTAAACCACTATTTCTGAAAACTTCACTTTAAAAACACCTGAAATGAATACAATTTGCAAAAGTAGCAAAGAGAAAAGAAAGTAAAAGACCAATATACTTTAAATTTGGTTATTTATTATATATAAGTTTAATTTTTTTTTAGCAAATTCACAGGATGATCAAATCTTTTTATTCTCAGCACAGAAACACAAAACTACAAAATAAAAAGATAAGGGAAATAAGTTTTAGTGGTTGTCATTATAAATTGACATTTACCAATTTTTATTACATTTCATAAATGAACTCAAATAAAAATTTGTAGCAATAAGTCAAACATATTAATTTATTCACAAATGCTAGATTTATTCACAAAACCTACATGCTCGAAACTCGACACAAACCGAACCAATAACCTACAAACCTTAGTACATAACGGGGACACCTCTTCAGCATACTCGATCAACTTACTTCTTGAGCATGTTCTGGAGATGCAATCTTTGACTTCTGATTCAGTTTCCAGTAACTGGTAATATGGGATATCAATAAAAACAATTATTTTGCAGAAGTGCAGAGCATGTGAAAAGTAAGAAAGTAACTTTGTTGCATGTGAAAAGTAAAACTTATAACTTACCGATCCATTTGACTTCTGCTTCAGTTTTCGGTAACATGGGTTCTCCATCTCTCGTTGTCTTTTTCAATACATCTAGTAGCTTGGTCAGGCTTTACTCTTCTGTATACCTTTATACTAACAATGGAACCTAAATTAACTTGAAAATTCATATTAACTACTTTGTATATAGGGAGAAGAAATATGAACCCAATATAAAAGCTAAACAGGTTCACCTGGATACCAGCATGACTACACAATAGAAATCAAACTCAGTGGGGTGACAGATCTTCGTATCCAAAACAGTTCCTGTCAAATTTAGTAAATAAGATAGAATTAGAAAATCACAAACAAACCATAAACAGAACTTAGCAAATCAGAAATTTACAAACCTGGAAGAACGTTGCCACTCTTATCAGTACTACCCCTGTCACCGGGAAGAAACGAGTATGATGCCTCTTCTGAACCACAACGAATGTTACAGGTGGCATGTAGTTTTCTTCCAGTGAAAGACAAGCCTGGATGTATCAACCAACTGTATTTGTTAAAAAAGGGAACATACGTACTTTTGACGTGTTTTATAATAATAAGTGTAGAAAGGAGAAATACCTTGCTGATCTTGTCCATTTCATACAGCAACACCTCATTGAACTGTCCCTCGCTAACTCCATCTCTGTAAACATTCAATACGTTTTATTAGATTCAACACAACAAAAATTTAGAATATATCGGTAAATATAGGATAGGATGTGAAATGAGATGCCACCTGTAGAATATTATGCGGTGAGGCTCGTGTCCAGTTGACTTCTTCTTCAAAACGATATTAACAGTTCCCTGCAAAAGAGTAAAACCATATTCCAGCTATCATTAACTTATCCTCAAGACTTTCCTAGATATTGGTTAACTGATTACATAATCAAGCCACCATGAAACGCCTCATTTATGGATCAGTTTATTGAGGTTTGTGTACAAATAATTGATAATCCCTGCCTGTGTGACTGCAGATACAAGGCCTTGTACTTGGTCACTTGTGGCCAGGTCCATTGAAGCAACCACGCTGTAAAATAATACACACAAAACAACCTTCCTACAGAATTCAAACAGTACATGGATATACCGCTACAGAACGCAAATGGGTCAAATTGTGCAGTCAGAACTAGAGTAAAAACACTTAGACGGCCAAACAATATCTTTCATATCTAAATGTGTGTAGAAAAACGTACATACAAATTTGTATAAAAACGTGTATAAAAATGTGTATAAAATCTTGTGTATAAGAACGCGTGTATAAAGTTAACGTACCAAAACGGAACTTTTAGAAAGTACGTTGCTATTTACTAAATTATTAAACATGCCGCGTAGGCTTTTTTTCTGGTTTTATAACTTTTTTCCCGGTTGCCATTCAAGGTTGGTGCAAATTTACACAAAACATGAAAGTTCGTTACATTAAGTGAAACAAAAAAAAGTTCTCGTACTAAAACGGAACATTTTAGAAAGTACGTTGCTATTGTACGGCTAAAACCCTACATTTGATATATAGTTTTACAAACATGATAAGTAAACATACAAAAATAGGACAACCTGATTTTTGATACAACATTAATATTGTTGGAATACAATTTATTTAAAAATCATTCTCATTAAAAGATAAATAGTTGAATATACCCAAGTATTTTTTTGTGATCTTTGAATGTTACATGAATTAATTTGTCATTTCAAACGATGCATGTGGCGATCACAGGCTTAAAAAATTGTGGGCCTCATCATGACATGTGATCACTTTGTACCTGCAATACTCGTCGTTGTAAAATAATGGAACGAACATCGCGTTATAAATGTCACAACAAAAGTATATACGTATGACCAGTTACAAAATTTTATAACAAAAGTACGTATACTTATAACAATGGTACTCATGATAGAATAAAAAGAAAAAGAAAATGAAAAAGTAAAAGAAAAAGAAAACCCCTCAATGTTTCGTGTAACCATATAACCCTTTTGATATTCATAGCCACCAATAAGTTTCGCCAATTTCTTATGATCACTTTCAAAATTCACACAACGAAGCAAAGTTAAGAAAAGTGATTGACAAAAGGGTACTCATAATGTAAAATTTGTATTCAAACCTTCTCATCCATGATAATCATTTACATGTTGATCAAATTTGGTTTGTTGTACACGTACGGATTGTATCTCACCAAGGCTGTAACATTGTAGTGTTATAGCTGATCCCTCTGCAAGTTGAAGCGCTTAACCAAGGCCATTCGGTCAGTAACATGCATGCATCTTATTATTCTGCATCAAAAACATATAATCATTATTAGGTTATCCAAACAAACACACATGGTGAAATGTGATACATATATATTTTATAAAAATGACACAAAATACTTACATGTTCATCCATCAATATCATTTCCATGTTTTCGACATGTTGCTTGTTATTAAAAAGGCTGCATCCAAATACGCAAGTGTACGTACACGCAGAATGATATTGTCCTTGAAAACAAACAAACAACACTGAAACGATAACGAATGATGTAAAATTGTAGACATTCATTCCTCATTAAATAGGCACAAAATTCCTAAGAATCAAAATTTATTAATGGAAAACTTTTAATTTTATTCATTACCATTTTTTGATGTATATAAATGAAATTTCAAATCATAGTTTTTAACTTTTCATTAATGGATTGTGATTTGGCTCAAATTATATACAAAAATTGCAATTGGCCAGCGAAAATCCTGCATGAGTAATTTTTTAAAAGTCACTCTTTTTTTTAATTTAAATCCAAGCACAATTTTTTCTGGTTTTCAATTAAAACATATTTTAAATAAATCAACACATAACAATTATAATATATATCATAAATTTAAACAGAAGCGAAACCAAATAAATCGAAATTGCACAATGCAAATGAAGCACTAAATATTATAATTAAATGTATACTTACCAATTGGTGAATATAGTTAAAAAAAAATAACCGGATGAAAGATTTTACAGAATAATTTAGAGCCTTAATTTGTTTTGAATCAACATCTAACTTTGAATTCCTTAACCTTCGTGTTTTGATTTTTCCTAGTGAAGAAGTTTCGAGGATAGTTATGCCATGCACTTAGTCAAAGACAATATCAAATTACAACTTTTCATAATAGTCAAAGAATGGGACGTTTTAATTTTGTGTGAATAGAATGGGTTGTTTAAAGAATGAGTTGTTTATTATATGTGTGTTTAATTTTTTTCGTATGGAATTAGTCAAACAAAGTTTAAAAGGGATTATTTATACTACATTTCCTAAAATTAATTCCTTTAATAGTTTCAATTTGTAGTTAAGATGAATGTTTCAACTTTTCAACCATTAGAATGGGTGAGTATAGTTTCTTAGTATAGATTAAGTTTTTACTTTTCACTTTTTAAGAATTGAAGTGAAATGTTTTATATATTATTAGTATAGATATAAATAGTATAGATTGTCATGTGGCCAGCTATATATGTGTCTCTAGGTTTCCAATTTTTTTCATCTTCTTTTCTCTCTATATTTTTATCGTAAGAAAACAATAAAACAAATCATGTCATCCCTGGAGGCTATTGAAGCCAGAAAAATCCCGTTGAATGATATAAAATATGCAACAAACAACTTTGCTTATAAAAATATCATTGACAAGGGTGCTTTTGGGGTAGTATACAAAGGAAGACTTCGATATTCATGGCAATTCTTAGCATTCAAACGGCTTACTGATGCTATTGGCCTACAAAAAAGTGACTTCTATAAGGATGTTATGTTTCGTTCTACTATAAAACATGAAAACATAATCTCCCTTGTAGGATTTTGCGACGAGGATGATGAGATGATCCTTGTTTTAGAGCCACAAACTAAAGGGAGCCTTGACTTGTATTTGAGCAGTCCACGTCTCACATGGTCAAAACGAGTCTATATTTGCCTCAATATTGCTTGTGGCTTGGAATATCTTCAAGATGATCCTCAAAAGATCGTTCTTGGTGATTTGAAGAGTGCCAGTATTCACTTAGATAATCATTGGCACGCAAACATTGGGTTATCTGAATCTTTTGTAATGAATGAGCAACTTAGTTCTTTCAATAATATTAGTAACTTGGGCTACGTTGATCCATTATACATGGAAACCGGAAGAGTAACAAAAAAAACAGATATATACTCTTTTGGGGTGATATTATTCGAGGTTATATGTGGAAGGCAAGCAACTACAAAGGATGAAGAAACAGGATGGTTTCTTAGCAGATTGGCATGCCATCATTATGAAAATGGAACTTTAACTGAGATCATAGATCCCATGAGACTTTTTTCCCTAACTCGCGAATGAGTTGGTTTTCCCGTTTTGATGACTCACGCGTGAGTTGTGAATTGACCGATC
>BQNB010181700.1:0-11736 GCA_026074375.1 Tanacetum coccineum
GAATTACATAATGTCGTACAATGACCTAAAACACGAGGTGTTATATTATCCAACTGACTTTAAAGTGAACACATAAGCTTAAATAAGCTTTTTAGGAGCTTATTTGAGCTTAAAAAGGGCTTGAATAAACTTTTAGCTTATTAAGAGATTTGAGTAAATGGCATAAGGAAAAACTGAATTTAAAAAACAAAAATAATTTAAGCAGAAAATTACTTTTATTAATAAAAAGAGGAGTACATTAAGCTGAATTTCATTACAATAAGCTGGAAAATTTAAGCTACACTATACTACACTACTCCTACTCTAGATAAATTCCACTGTGTGATTGGCCTCTTCTTTATAGCTGGAAAGAGATAATTTTAAACTTTGAGGAGTGTCCTAAATCCTTCAATCTTGGCCCTTGATCTCAATCCATCATTTAAGCACCCTTAATCTCTCTCCACGTCCTATCCACCAATCAAAGCTTGTAGGATTGCCAGCATGGCTAAATGATTATCAGGCATGTCAAATAAATTTTCTAGAAGCAAGAGAGCATGTGAGAGGTTTACCCTGGTAAATTGTACTTATGTAAAAAGAGTGAAGGGGACGATGAATAGTAACTCAAGGCGCGTTTATAATTTTGAATTGGGTCAAGGATGGGTCGATTAGGCTTTTACTTGTATTATTTAGGCCAGAACTAGCTTTAGGTTAATGGATTAGATTTTGTTTTATTTGTAGACTTTGATTTGTAAATGGGTTTAGGCTTTTAGGTTTATAAGGTATAAATCTTAATGGGCTGACCTAGCCTAATAAAATAGGTACGGGTTGGCCTATTAAAGATAAATACGCCTTCGGCTTTGTTTTCTCACGCTTTTTCCATTCTCGTGTTTGGTTTTGTCCGTTTTGCTTTATGTTTGTCCTTTTGTGATACATATGTTACCTGCAAGACACAATTATCAAAACACACATATACAATACATTTTTATGTATTTATCGTTCATTATTGGTATTTTTACCATAATAATAAGAAATAAATGATATGTGTTTAAGCACATATCAATGACTGCAATCTTCTGTGCCTTTAAAGGACAACCTTTCTCTACTCCCTCGAGCAGTGTGCCTAAGCCAACACTTGCTATCACTGGAGTTTAAGCAACTATTGGGGGAGAGTTCAGCTCACACTACTACTATCAGTCCCACTGAAGAAAGTCCTTCTCATACGAAGGGGGAGAAAGATAATAAGATCTCTAAAGAAAAAGTTGTGAATGAACCTGAAAAAGAGCCCGAGGTTGAAAATATTGAGAAGGAACGTGTACAAGAGCCTCAGGACACTGAACCCATTCCTATTACATTAGTCAAGCCAATAGTCACTCATCCTAAAACTAAAATAATTGGATCTTTATCAAGACCTTAGCTCACAGATCCTATTGTTGAATTTTAAGTTGCTCAATCTGAAAGTACACATACAACTCCAAAGCCTGACATGGGGAATGATATAGCTACAGACACTGACGAATCACCACCAAAGCTAGTCAAAGCCTTAATAAAAGTTCATTTGGATCCGGATACCCCATCACTTATACCTTTTGAAATAAATAGCAAGTTGTATCATCTCATCAATGAAGAAATCCATGCTTATTATGAAATGGAAGGAAGAAAGGAGAAAGCTGCTCAGGAAGCAAAGCTATTGGAAATGAATAAGTCTAAGCTGATCAAGGTTGTACATAAAGAGGCTACTAAAGCAGGAGTTGATCCAAAGGTTCTTTCAAGTGCAAAGGGTGGTCAGGAATTCGTAAAGATACAAGATGCAGAAATGAAAGTCCTTAAAAGAGAACGCTTGGAGAAGATCACAAGGGCAAAAGAGCCCAGGAAGAAAAGGATTGATCAGCATAAATGGACTACCAGTAGTAGACTCAAGCCTAAGACAATCACTGACATCCACATTTACCCAAACACAAAACATGTTGTAATCACTATCTACAGAGACAATAATTGAAAGAACTTTAAGGTTCACAACCATTTCAGGTTTGGTGATTTTGGGATAAATGAATGGGATGAATTAGGTCCCATCATTCAAAAGAAGAAGAACAAAGTTGTTGGTGAACTGATGACATCCCTGGGAAAGAAGTATGACAGACTAAAGGTGACTCCTGAAAAACTTGGAATCAACCCAACTCTACATGCAAATAAAGGAAGCATCAAGAACTGGAACCTAAGGTTCGTATTCATGGAATTAAATGCAACGGAAGCCTTCCTAAAGGAATACCATTTGTCAAGAACCTGGTAATTGAACATCTTAAAAATGGAATATTCTTTATTGATGTCTTTGGTGATGAGGCCTTCCAAAGAATGAGTGTCATTCATAAGGTAGATGTTGAAATCCTATTGAACAACTTGGTGATGGATTCAAACATCAATACTGTTGCAAATCAAAGCTTATGTGTAGCATTAAGGAGTCTGATTGATACCTGTCCTGACTAAGAGAAACTAAAGTCAAAGAAAGTCAAGCTTGAAGCCATTGGATACTCAGTAAACTAAGTATTCTTGTAATTTTCTTTCATGTTTTATTAATAGACTGGTAGGACTTTTAATCCCTGGCAAATGAAGTACTTTTAGTTATCAGTATCCCTTACTTGCTTTTTTAAATTCAGAGTAAAAAGATGCTGTATTTGGAATACTATATTTTGTTATCAGTACATTATCAGTACATTATCGAAAAACACTTAGGCTATATTTATATCCAAATAGGGGGAGATTGTTGGGCCAATTCAGTGCCCAATGATCTTTCACTTAGATTTGAATATAAAATATCCTAAGTGTTAGATAACCTTAAACATTCCAAGGTCATTGAGTGAACAATCACACAGTGAGTTACCTTCAAGTGCTCAACTTGAGTCTACAAGAAAGACTCAACCATTTAGTGAGGTGGCACTCAGTAAATCAAGTCCCTGAGCCAAAGAAGAAAGTGATAGGTTCAGTAAGTTATGGCAATAGACTCACTGAACCCTATACAATCTCTAACAACTAGTAAAATTCCCTGAAGACAAGAGCCTGAAGAATAAGCGGGATAGTTAAAATGAATACATTCAAGTACTTATCCACTTAAAGTCAAACTATCCTGAATAGGGTATGAAGACAAGGTCAGTGTCATCACTGACCTTAGAAAATGTGATTTTCCCATTCCTAGATTAGAATTGTAATAAAGACAAACCTATACATTATGTATTGGCCAATCAACTTTGGGACGTACACTTATCACCCGTGTGGGTATGACCCTACCTAAGTAGTATAAATAGAGATGCCTTATAAACGGAGTAAGTTAAGTTTTGTGTATTCAAAGTTGTATCTTTCATAAACACCTACTCATCCAAATCAACTAAGTCCCTGAACAATTTTAGTATGTTAGCATAGTTGTCAACTTAGCATAATACTATGATTTATGCTAAGTTTTTAGTGAGGAGATCACACACACACACATTGTCATTCAATTCTCATTGTTGTTCCGCAAACAATGGGGTATAGTTCTTAATAAGATTTATAAGAATTAAACATTGAAAATTAGTTTTGTGTTCTTTACTTATTTTACCTTTATACTTGTCAAAACTGATTTTGATTACATTACTTTAAGCCTTGAGTTAGTTTATCTTAACTTTATAATTTTGGTAACTAACTCAAGGGGAACAACAACTATAGCTAAGTTGCATGATGTGCTGATATGAACCGGATTGATAATAGAATTGATAAAAGAAAATAACGATAAATAAAAGATAGGTGATTAACTTTTGAGAGGTCGATCTCTTTCCCAATAATGATATTAAATCACTAAACCATTCATATTATTCAACATAATAAGAATTACAACCCTAATGCCCTATTTATAATAAAAGATCCTAGACTTAACTTGTTGACTAAGAAAATATAATAAAAGAAACTTAATATACTAATTAATTAATAATATAATTATGATAAATTATATTAATACATGATCTTATCAATACTTCTGCCCTCAAAAACACCTTGTCCTTAAGGTGTTGCTCTATAATCTTGCCTCAAGTGATTCCGGGATCCCATGTCTTGACTTGTATTTCTCCCTCTTGTGGGTCATAATCAAACATAAAAAAGTGTTGGCATGGCTGTTCATAATTTGCTAATCTATTGTCACAATTCAGCCTGCCATCTATAGCATTAGTTTGCCCAACCTCAATCACAACACGAGACTTTGATTTCATCCACACGAAAGGCCCTTTCCTTTTGTTTCTGATTCTATTGGCAGCACAATGTTGGAGACCCAAATGAGACCCCTTACTCTTATTCAAGTCACAACCAAACCCTTCTTTACTGACTCCTCTTTCCATAGTCTTTTTGTTTGGATCAAATGTCAAATCATCAGAACATGGAGAATTTTGAATCGGTTTTACGGGTACCGTGGTTGCTAGTGCGGGTACCTTGGTTGTCACATGTTGAGGCGTTTTAACAAACGATATCGGATTTCGAATGACAGACTAAATTAGACTTATCAGTTCTTCAATCTTTTGATTCCATTCTTCACACCTCTTATCCTCATCAATCTTGTGATTCCATTCTTCACGCCTCTTATCGTCTTCAATCTTTTAATAACATTCTTCATGCCTCTTATCCTCTTCGATCTTTTGATACCATTCTTCACACCTCTTATCCTCTTCGTAAGCTCTAATAGCCATTTGTTCTCGTCTCTCAGCAAGCTTTTCCTTGATTTCCCACATGTCCATCTCCATACATTGCTGCACAATTACCATCCTTAGTTCAGATCTCACCGTCTTGTTATGGACCTTTTTGTAAGCCTCCATACTTGCTCGGTGCTCTTCCATTATAGTCTGCCATGTGTGTGTCATTGATACCCGAGATCAAAAGAAGATTTAACTTTTTTAAGGAAGAAGATGAATTTTTGGTGGTGAAAAAGTGATTCAGATGAATAGTAATCTCTAGATGTGAATAGTGATTCGGATGAATAGTGTCCTGATGAATAATAATTTATTTTTTTATTTTATTTTTTTAATCCTTAGAATCGAAACAACTCTGATACCAATTGATATGAACCGGATCGATAATAGAATTGATAGAAGAAAATAACGATAAATAAAAGATATGTGATCAACTTTTGAGAGGCCGATCTCTCTCCCAATAATGATATTAAATCACTAAACCATTCATATTATTCAACATAATAAGAATTACAACCCTAATGCCCTATTTATAATAAAAGATCCTAGACTTAACTTGTTGACTAAGAAAATATAATAAAGGAAACTTAATATACTAATTAATTAATAATATAATTATGATAAATTATATTAATGCAGGATCTTATCATGTACTTAAGCTAACTCGGAAAGGCCTCCCCAACAAGGCGGCTACTTCTTTTGTCCTTGCGATTATGGGAGGAAAAATCTAGAAAAAGAACAACAATCTGCAAGTCACTATTATCATGGGACGTGGAAAGGTTAAGCACGCTTGTGGCCCCTAAACAGAAGATTCCCCTCACTTGCAAAAAAGGAACACCTGGCTAAGGACTCGATCTACCATTACTATCGAATAATGGGTAATTTAAGGAAGAATTGTCCTACCTACCTGGTAGAGTTGAAGAAGAACAAAACTAGCAGGGATAGTACATGTATATTCACTATATATCAATACTTTTTATTAGGATATGCGCATATCATGGTATATATTTATACGGCCAAAGATACATGAGTCTATAGGGTTACACATGTATACACCGAGATTTTACTTTGATAATGTAATTAATATATTTATAGTAAAATATTACTTATATTAATACTCATTTCATGATTTAAGTTAACAGTCGTTAGTTAGTCTGCTTAAAGAATAATTAACGTTAGGCCTTTTAGTTAAGGTGTAATGGACATATTTATTAAACAACTCCAAAAACTATATGTATTGTCTATATAGGAGTGTTTGGGGCTGGCCTAGGCAAAAGAAAAAGGAAAGATGTGTTAACTTGGCCCCAAAGCAAATGTATTAGGATTAGGAAAGCCCTAAACTCACATTATAAATACAAGGCTCTTGGAAATACATAGCTAACAATTCTCTTCTTGTTTACTCCCTAAAATCCGATATACCTCATTCCCTTTTAAGGTTTAAGTTTCAAGTTCAAGAACAAACAAGAACAAGGGTTTTTTATTTTCGTATCGTGAACTAGAACTAACATTCGAGTAGTATTGTGAACATGTAGTGTGGACTACACCATATATGATACTTGCTTTAGTATCTAATAGTGTTTCGTGGGGTTTTGTTTTAGAACATAAGGCTTCTTTAAGCTCCGTTTGTTGCTCGAATCAAATACCAAGAGGTTAGTATTTTATGTTATGTTGTTAATTAAGTATACACCTGATGTGTCATTGCTTGTAGGTCATTATTTATTCTCAAGTTTTACTATTTATATTTTTCTGACTCTACCTATTAACTAACACTAACGGGCAGTGTACCCGATTAGTTGTATATTCATTGGTAAGTTTGGTGTCGATCATTAAGTGTGAGCGTTAATACTTAAATCTATCAGTATTTTAGTTATCTAGGTTAGTCCTAATTTATCCTAATTAATTCTAATTAAACCTAAACTAACACAAATAGGGGGTTTTCAGCCTGAGAGACTGGCGCAAGTTTGGTTTAATCTAAACTAATTGACATAAATAAGGCAATTAACACACGCAAGCCGATAAATAAACGATAAAGAAGCGGTCAAGAACTAATGTAAAGAAAAAGTATTAGCCTGTTTAATCTAATAAAATGTAGGAATTGTCTATGTGTGCAATGATTGTATTACTTCGCTGGTGTTATATCATTCCTAAGCTAGGTGGTTCTTCTCCCTAAACCCTATGTTTGTATTCCAGTTAATCCTGTCATAATTAACCTAAACCCGCATAAAGCTTACATCGCTGATTATAATCTATCTAGGAGACAACATTGGTGGATATTGAAACCTAGCTCATCGAGGCTTTACCCACTTATGTTCAATCGTTATATATATGTTGGTAGTCTACGGTCCAAATTGATATCCAAGGAAACAGAATGTCATTTGTAATCCTAAGTCACCCACTTAGTATACCTATTTACTTAAACAAGGGAGCAATCGGGGCTTAAATTTGTACTCCTATTAATCCAGAGTCACTTATATAAGCTATATGTAATATTTATCCTAGACTCTAGTCTACTTGGTCCGTACTCCTAGATCCAGTTGAATGATAAATAATACATAATCAAACATAAGCAGTATCAAGTGATAAACATAATCAACATGCAACGAATAAGCAAACAATCAATATAACAAAACCAAACATTAAATTGTCATAAACATGGCTAATACATAAAGGTATTAGCCCATAATTATTGTAAAAACACACAATATCATAGACAGATGATTAAAGTAAGAAAACATTACGCTAACCGAACGCGTATAGCGGAGTATAGAAATTACAAGAGTTTTCCTATTGACTTGAGGCACTAAGTTAAGTTTCTTTAGCTTTTAAAATCATCTGATATCAAACTTGGTGGTTAAGGGCTCTATTTTCATACTAAAAATGAGTTTAGGGTTTTCTATTTATAAGCTCTAGAAAAAGGTCAATATGCCGTATCGAAAGGGTTCAATACGGCGTATTAGGTAACTTGGCGTGGGCTCCACAATTATAATATTCTAGAATATTCATAAGTCATCTCTGAATACGGCATATAAGGTCTTCTAGATATGACGTATTAGCTCTCTTCTCGTCATGGATATCTTGTGAAGTTACGGCACAAATATGTTGTATCTTCTTAATGGATACAACGTATTAAGGTATATCCTGCATGATCTTTATCGTTGACCGAAGTATTATATACGGCGTATCAATGAGTGTAGATACGACGTATTCCTCAAAGTCAGGCAATAGTCTTAAATTTGTATAAGTCTCGGATACGTCGTATCTGTCTAGAATGATACGGCGTATTAGTTTTTAGAATCAATAGACTTTCTTGAATTCTTCGTTTATGCACCAAAATGCTTTTCACTAACTTTCACCACGTGCACGCTTAATAACTGCAATTAATAAATATAAGCAATTAAGAATCAATTCATATATAAAATAATGTAAAACGAGCAATATAGCTGAGATAAATGATGCTAATAATGTGACGTTATTTGATGTCATCAAATATCCCCACTTGAATTCTACTTGTTCTTAAGTAGACTTAAGATTTATCTTATGAAAATGTATCTGAAACGAGTGTCCAAGATTTTTCCTATAAGTATTTTTATTCAATCAATAGCGCACAACCAAACACCTCACGAAATAGGAAATAAAGACACTCAAATTACTTAACTAATCTATGTGGTAATATTTAGTAATTCGCTCAATTGCTCGGTCGTGATGAGTATTCTGTCATAAGCTTGGCAAGGATACACATCTCCACTACTAAAGCTAAGGAGCAACCAGTCTAAAAAGGTAAATTGGGTAAATATGATAAGGCTTAAGGGTTGATCATTCTCTTTAATCTCTATCGATACCAATATTCTAGAAAAGATGACAAAACGACAAATGCACGCCGAAATCCATGACCACGACACTTGTGATTGCTCACTCCTTAACTCGAATAAGCTAAAGAATAGGATCAAGTAATCTTCACCAACAATAATACACCAATAAGGGTGACAAAACCACAAATGCACGCCCAAATCCATTACCGCGACACTTATGATTGCTCACTCCCTCGTTCGAGTCAACCAAAGGTTAACATGAACAATGATATAGGGTAGGGATTAAGTAAATCTTTAACCAACAATAATACACCAACAAGGGCGATAAAACCACACATACACATTCAAATCCATAAATGAGACACATGCGATTGCTCACTCCCTCATTCGAGCAAACCAAAGGTTAGGGATTAGGCATGGGAGACATATATAATTGGTGTAAAATAAAATAAAAAATCAAATAGATTAAGTCCAAACAAATAAAAAACAATGTTGCCAGCTACTTTTATGACGATACCCTTGAAAAAGACACAAATCAGTAACTAACTCACGCTTTAACACGAAAACTCACGCTTTATTTGCTAGACACAGATTAGACTCAAAGATGTCTCAATCATCATCCTTATGATCCATAAAACAACCTAGTTGCCGTTCCCGTAACGGCCACCAATCGTCCATAATATAGTATAACAATAGTGTCGATATCTACCACGTGATACAAAAAATAAATAGTTGGTTTATTTTGCGACAAACTAAAAATAATATACAACAAACCTTTACATTGTTGGTTTATAGCACGTACCAACAAATAATTGATCATCTCGTAAATAATAAAATCGGTTAAGTTTAGATGAACCAATTATCTCACAAACCTCTTCTTTTTTTTCTCTCTTACATTTTTTTCTGTTTTTTTGATTTTTTTTAAACAAACCAAATAAAGGTGTATAATTTCACTACTTCAAGATCATAATAAATCTGGATAATATATCCATAATGCTCTTGACTTAGAAATAAAAATAATAGTGAAAGTAGTAAAAACACATGAACAATAAAAATAAACTACTTTCACATTCCTAGTTGCAATGTGTAAATTCTTGACCTAACCAAAGATAAGAAATACGCACACAAACACAAGCAGTACATACTTTTACACAAAAGCAACTAGCAACCGATCAAGGACTTAATCTACAAGGTAGGCTAAGGTGTAAATGTGTAATGAAACAAATTTAGTAGTGTAACAAATGAAAGGAATAGTTGAGAAGGTTTTTCTAAGGGTATCTTACTTTAAAAATGAGAGTAAACAAAAGGGTTTATAGGAAGGTTAACTAATCAGTGTAGTTAGTTAATATCACAATATTTGTATAGGCTTTTTGGTTTAATCCTAGAAATTTCCCAATCTAGACAAGTCACTCCAATTATAAAAATAATACTCATTATGGTGGTCTTAAATAGTATACCAAGCCATGTTCTAAAGTTTACTATAATCACTGACACACTCATATATTTGTGGAATTTTTGGTAAAAATGGGGAAACAAAATAGGCTAAATTCTTATAGTATGGAAATAAGGGTTATGTGTGCGGGTTATGCAACTAGTAATCTCACAAAAATATGATAATTTTTTAAATTTAGGTAAAAATTAGGCATATTATTTGTGATAAGGACAAGTAGTGTTCTAATTCTTCTCCCCTCACTTGAGATATACAACGCCCAGGTTGTATAAATATAACATGAAAAATAGGAAATAAAAGAATTAGAACAGAAAACTCCCCTGAGATTTGCTCGGTATGATCCTCCATGATGTGTAAATGAGCAAGTATGTGTGTTTTGAAAAGGCGTCTGGATACCAACACTACTTCAACACACATAAGATTCCAAAGTATATGTATACCACCAATTTCATCATTCATGTTTAGTACATTCCTGACTAATCAATATAAAAAAAGATGTTTTAGAGAGAGAAACTAGAGAGGGAAAGAAATAAGGAGGAGGATTGTCATTTAAACATAAAAGTAAAAATACAAGTGACAAAACCAACCCTTCCTAACATGCTAAGGAGGGGTATTTATAGTTCTAGTGAGTGAGATGGGCCGGGCTTGAGATTACATGGGCTTTAGCCTGAAACACATGTAATATTAGATTAAAACAACGAGCCTGATACCCATTCTAGCCTATTACAACATGGATAAATAGATGACCGAGACTTCTTTGTTGAATGACTGAGATTCCTTATTCGACTCAATATTTTGATGCTAACACGTCTGGATTCCAGCACGACTTCAACACACATAAGATTCCTAAGTATATGTATACCACTGATTTCATCATTCACGTTCAGTACATTCCTAACTAATCAATATAGAAAAACATAGTAATTGTATATCTAAATAAATGTCTGTTAGAAAGTAAACTAAAAATAGAAACTGTATAGGAAGTTGATACGTTGTATCCGTGTTTTAGGATACGCCAACCTGTATGAAAAACAATCCTAATACGGGTCATAGGAAAAATATGCCTTATTCATAGTTATGAATACGCCGCATTGACAAGTCTAACAATAAAGTTTCAAAGTACTGGAAAATAAAAGGGATAACATCTAGGTTGGTCAATACGCCATATCCATTAAATTAGATATTGAGTTATGATAACTTGGGAAGACAGACTCGATAAAAAAAATGAAAATACATTACGGGTTGTACTCGGCAAGCAGTTTTGTTTACAAAAAGTCTTTAAGTTAGACTTGCTCCAGCTTCTATGTTGTCTACTCTACGAACTCCAGAACTTCCTCATCCTCCTCATCTATATTGTTATCTTAAAACTTAACCCATATCACAACATAATAAGCATACCCAATAAGCTCCTATGAGTCGAATAAGCAAAGAAGAAAATAAAGAAATATAGAAAGAAGAAAGAGAGAATATTAGATTGAGAGGAAAGAGGTGGAAGATTATACACATATACAAGTGTAAAAAATGGTAACCAACACCCTCTCCATATATGGAGAGGGTCTTATTTATACCCTATGCCTTTATAATGGCCTGTGTGCTTTCTAACTTGGGACGGGCTTGGCTTATCTTGGGCTTCGAGCCCTAAACATAGACAATATTAGATTACAATACAATCCTATTAATCTCGACTAGCCTATTACTTAACAAGACTAATTATGACTAATAAGACTGATAAGTGCTTAATTACACATATCTTTTACCTCTAAAAACGAGCTTAAATGACCAAAAACAGACAAAAACT
>BQNB010181701.1:0-12567 GCA_026074375.1 Tanacetum coccineum
AATACCTCCTCTATACTTCCATAGAGGGGTGATGATTCATTTTACTTGTAATAAGGTATGTGTGTTTCTCTCTTTACAAAACACACATCTTTCCTTTTTCTCTCACTAAATAATACAATGGCTACTTATTTCTTTTATCCTCCCCGACCTCCGGACGAATCATTTTGTAAGTGATATCTTATTATTAACAATTGGCATCAGAGATGCAGAGGAGTATCGTATTATGTTTGTTGCTGTCTCGGTTACTGTTCATTCATTATCCATTCATTGTTCATCTACTGTTCATTCATGATATCACAATTACTGTTCATTCGTGTGTTCATGTCGGTTACTGTTCATCGACTGTTCATACATGGTTTTAATATGTTGTTATAAGTTCTGTATCATTCTGGTTTATAGCTGCTGATGTTTGTGCTTACAAGACAAATTTTTCAAGCTTGTTTTTTATAAGTTTCTTTGTAGCGAGTTGATGAAATGGTCAAAAACCAGATCTAGAATTTCAGAAAAAAGTATAATAGTACGACTGTGACTGGTAGCGAGTTGAGAAGGCCAGTAGCGAGTTGGCAAAACTGCTTAACGAGTTGGGCTAGCGAGTATCAAGTAGCGAGTTGACAGGTACAACTGAAGACTTATAGATCTTGGACTACCTAAACGTTATAATGCCCAAAAAATTTCAAAGTAACGAGTTAGCAGTTTTCCCCCTAGACCCAAACCGTGTCAACTCAACTGAGTCATTGTCAACAGAAATGAAGAAAGAAGATAGAACAGACTCGACAGATTTAAAGTCCAACATCACCAATCAATAACAATTACATAAACCATCACAGCCTCCAACAACATCTCAAATCCATCCCAACAATGACTAAATCTTACAACCCTTCATCACAAATCCATCTCACAAACATCTACGACAACAACCTCAAATCAATGAAATGAACAAATTAGATCACAGATTATTCGTGTTACATATCAAATTGATGATCATACAAAGATCAATTACACGAAACAAGTATCATCATAGATCTATGTGAAAGGTATAAAACCTCTATTTAATTTTCGAACATAAAATATTGAACATAAACAAGTATACTTTGTTCATCTTATGGTTCGAACTAACAAAACACAAAACAAATGCATTCAAACCTACCCGACACCACATATAATGATCTTGAAGCTGTGTGCCTGAAATAAAATAAAAAGGGTATGCATTTAAGATTCGTACTGAGTATTATTTTATGTTGGACGGGTTGTTTCTCAATGAAATTAGTGAGTTTCGTTTGATCGTGATGGTTGCGCTGAAAAGTTAAGAAGAATGGGACATTTTTTTTCTTTTCTGCGTATGATTTTGTTTGAGAGAGAATAATTAAGATGGTGGCGTATTGTTTCTGATTAGGGTTAACAATACCCTAATAAAAAGGGAGATAGGAAATTTATATATGGTCTTTTGGATATTAGTGTTGCTGGGTCGGTGACATTGAAAAATAAATGGTGGACCGAGTTGCTATTTTTGGATTTTGGGCTGATGGTGTTATAAGAGGCCAAGTATTGATTTGAGTTGGGCCGAATATGTTATTAGATATTGAAGATTAGATTGGAATTGGCGTTTTTAATCCAAAATTTATTAGATTTATGCTAGTAATTTTTTTGATTAAGCCGGGGACTAAAATACTTTCACGACAAGGTTGACTAGACAATGTTGATCCGTAAATGACATTCAAAATAACATTTGTCATAGTTTAATGACATTCTCGAACAACAACACAACAAACACGATACATAACACTAAAATAATCCGAATAAGATTCACTAAACGACAAACGGCTAAAGATTCGGATTACGATGACAAGTGATCACGGAGTTGATTTGGTATCCCTTATTTGAGATTGAAGTTGATTTGGTATCCCTTATTTGACAAAATTTATTAGATTTATGCTAGTAATTTTTTGGATTAAGCCGGGGACTAAAATACTTTCACGACAAGGTTGACTAGACAATGTTGATCCGTAAATGACATTCAAAATAACATTTGTCATAGTTTAATGACATTCTGGAACAACAACACAACAAACACGATACATAACACTAAAATGATCCGAATAAGATTCACTAAATGACAAACGGTTAAAGATTCGGATTACGATGACAAGTGATCACGGAGTTGATTTGGTATCCCTTATTTGACATTGAAGTGAGTTTTACGAAGGCGTCTACTTATTTCATCATCGAAACTTCCTTCTATTTTCTACCCCTTTTCTTTAAACCCAATCTATAGATTGATGACTTTCTTGATCACATACAACAGATGATTAAGACTTGGATTATCTAGTTATTTCCTGATGTAAGGAGTTACATTGTAGTACTCAGTGTCACACGCAAATGTCGATGTGGATAATTTCAAGAGGTGTTGTACTTCTTATACTTTTCTGGTTGGGTATAGAGTACTTATAGATTTAATCTTGCACCATTCTTCAATCAACAACAGTGCAAGATTAAGTAACAAATTTGGGGAATCTTACTTCATTTTCAAGTTTGGCACATCGGGTTTACTTCACCAAGTGGTCACAGCAATAGCCGACAGAATACAAGGTTGATAAGTTAGCCAGAGAGTTTAAAGGTTGAGATGTAATCAGCAATTCTCATGGGATATTATTGTCCAATTCTAAGACAATGGTACTTCATAGTCTAAGCAAAATTCTCAAAGTTATTCAACGACATTCATATACAAGACCTTGATTATACCAAGTTTTCTTAATTCTTGCTTCATCTCCTCTACGCTTTCTGAAGACAAGAGGGTAATGGTTCATTTGGAATTCAAGATTTGTGCTTTAGACAAGAACTTCTCGAGTATATGTGCGTACACAACAATGATGCTTCCGAGAGTTTGCAACCATCATGGGGGAAAATGTGTACATCCGGGACATAGTTGACTTTGATGTTACCAGGTCAACTTCCAAGGGAATGTAGTGTAGACTACTTTACTTAGTATGGTTTATGAAGTATTCTGCATACGTGAGAAGAATTGTTGCTGATTTCTCGTATGTACCCCCGAACGAATATTCACCAAGCCCTAATGACAAGAAGCAGTGGTATTTAGTGTGGTTTTTCTTCTATAAAATTTCGTTGTGCACATCACTGACATATAAAAGATGGTTGAAACTACATCAATGTTTCAGAATCTGCTCAAGATATGGATGTTGGTTTGGGGGGAAGCTGATTCAGAAACTTCGCCAAAAAAGGAGTCTATAAAGAAAGCTTTTCAAGACATGCTGCATGAATTGAGGGGAAGTTAATCCAACTCATGCATACTACAATGGTTCCAGAACAAGTAAAGACAATGAAGATCCAAGTTGGAGTATAAGTTTCAAGACAAGGAGAACTCAAAAGACATCTTTAGCTTTGGAAATGCTTTAGAAGACTTTATATAATTGTAATTGTACTTGATAGGAACATTGTAAGTAATTTTGTACGTCTACATATTAGGGGAAGATTGTTAGCCTTAAAATATGTTGACTTACACGAAATTACATTAGTTCATTAATAGTCAAACACGCAAGGACTAGATTAGACTATTTAGGATAGTTTAGTTGTGTTTGGACTATAAATACAGCCTCCATACTTCTATGGAGGGGTGAGGATTCATTTTGTAAAAGTGTGTATGTGTTCTTGTTTCTCTCTCTAGATACACACATCTTCTCTCTACTTTTTCTCTCATCAATAATATGGCTAAGCAATTATTTTATCCTCCTCGACCTCCGGATCATGTCTCTTGTTAGTGATATCTTATTATTAACACAAGCACATAAACAAGTATGAGTTGATAAACAAAATTAAAAAATCAACGATAAATTAAGCAATCGAGATTAAACAAACAAAACATTGAATCTTCATTAAGATGGCTAATACCCAAGGGTATTAGCCCATAACCATTGTAATAATACAAGTGTAATCAAACCACCAAGGTAAACTAACCGAGTTAACGAATGATACCAACAATCTAATGATTACAAGAGTATAGGAATTACATGGTGTCTTCTATGGAATTATGTGTTGATGCTTCACCTTGGCTGCTCTTCTTTTCTTTAGAAAACCGACCTTTGTGTTTATGGTATAGAGAATATGATTAAGCACACCGAAAACTCGTTTTTGAGTCTTCTATATATAGGTTCTAAAAAATAGTCGATACTCCGTATTTAATGAGGTTAATACAACGTATTGGGTGAATTCCTTAGAGTGTGCGCTACATTCGTAATCAATCTTAATAACTGTCGTCAATCATATTTAATGCAGTATCTTTGACTGATGACCAGCTGGATATGGCGTATATAGTCAGCAGGATGCGCCGTATTAGGAATTAAACATATGCGTTTTCTTGTGAAGTCGAGGCACCGATACGTCGTATCTTCTTTGCTGGATACGACGTATGTAGTCAGAATTAAGCAATCTTAAAATATCATCATTTAAGCTCTAGAATGTGCGCCTTTTAGCTTTTCTTGACAATGTACTCCATAATTACTGCAATTAACAACTTTAAGCAATTAAGCAACAATTCTTTGTAGTAATTATATAAAATGGGTAATTTACTCAGGATAAATGATGCTATAAAGGTAACATTATTTGATGTCATCAAATATTCCCCCACTTGAATCCTACTTGTCATCAAGTAGACTTTAGAAATGTTTTTGAAAATGTATCCTAACCGAAGTTAAGAAATTTTTTCCTTTAAGCATTCTTTCATTTAATCACATGTACACAACCAAGCTCCTCTCGAAATATAGGAAATGAAATCACTTAGATCACTCAACTAATCTAGGTGGTAACATTTAATAAGTACGCTCAATTGCTTGGTCGTGATTAGCATTCTATCATATGTTTGGCAAGGATACACATCTGCACCACTAGAGCTAAGGAGTAACAAGTTAAAAGATGAATTAGGCTTAAGGCTTAATGGGTTAGATCACTCTATTTAGTCTTTACCGATACCAATATTCCAGAAAAGGCGATAAAGGCCACACGTACACATTCGTAACGATGGAATATACACATATGACTGCTCACTCCTTAACTCGAATATGCTAAAGGATAGTATTGTAGAGTGATATAGGGTATGGATTTTCACCAAAAGTAATAAACCAACAAGGTGGCTAAACCACACATATACGGCCGTAACCATGGATAGACATGTATGATTAGATCACATCCTCATTCGAGTAGAACCTAAGGTTTAGGTAAATAAATTGTTGTTAAATAAAATGCACAAAACAAATAGATTAAGCCTGAACAAATGAGGTACATGGTTGCTAGTAACTTTCCCAACCGTTCCCATGATAAAGACTCAGAAATATGTACGCAAAAGTCTTGATCAAAAAATGACAAAGACAACATAAGTTGGCATTCCCATAACGGTTAACTTCCTAATCACCCATACTTATACATACTTTTACAAAACAAGTGGTGATATCGACCACTTTTACAAGATTTACATCGTAGATTTTTATCACGTATCAACGAATAATCGATCCTTCGGGTAATAACTTTGGTTTAAGCTTAACGAACCGACTATCAAACATTCAGTCTCTTTTTTTCTGCAATTTTCTATTTTTCCAATTTTTCAGCAATAAACTACGAATCTCTGTGTAATTTCACCGTCTTCACCATTATAATACTCCGGATAATTTTTCTTTAAGCACTTCTTCTTCGGAAATAAACATAATTGTGAAAGTAGCAAAATACACGAGCTACATATTTTTACATTCCCATTGCATTGTGAAATTTCCCGACCAAACCAGAGATAGAAAATTTCACTTTGACACAGGAGATATAAAACTTTACACAAAATAAACTAGCAAGTTTGATTAACAGGCTTAATCTATAGGTTAGGCTAAGGTGTAAAGGTGTAACAAAATAAACATTTTGGTGAGAAAAGGATAGGAATGGCTCAACAGGTTTTTCTAGGGGATTCTTACTCTTATCAAGTAAGAGTAAACAAAGGGTTATACGAGGATTAACTAACCAAAGAAGTTAGTTAATATCACAACATATAAAGGCTTTTTGGTGTATTCCTAGAAATTTACCAGTTAAACAGGTTACTCCATCAAAATCCATAGTACTCATCATTGTGGTCTCGAGTGATATACCAAGCCAGGTTCTAAAGTCAACTACATCACCAGCACACTCATATTTTGTGAAATTTTTGGTAAATGTTTGGAAACGGAATAGGTTTAATTCTCACAATTTGACATTAAGGGTTATTAGTACGCGAGGTTATGTAACTAGTAATTTTAACAAAAGGTATGCTAAAAAAAATTAAATTTGGCGTAATTTTAAGCATATATCATCTTTTTGTTAAAAAGAAAACAAGTAGGCGTTCTAATTCTTCATCTTCCCACTTAAATTATACAACGTCCTCGTTGTATAAATAAAACAGTTAAAGAATATAGGAAATAGAATTAGAACGAGGAACTCCCTTGATATTTTGCTCGAGATGATTCTTTAATTTGAGTTCTTGAGCAAAAGTGTGTTGAAGAGGCGTCAGAATGCCCGTATGAGTACAACACACGTCTTTTTCAGAGTATACCATCACCAATAAGTCGATTTCTTTACCGCAAGGTCCTGCATAAAAGTTTAGAAGACAAAACGTGCAATCCTATCTCAATTTTGCAATGGTTAATATACAGGAAAACAATTAAATATTAGACAGGTAGTCAATACGCCGGATCCCAAACCCAAGGATACGCCGTATTGCAGCCTGTAAAAAACTAAATACGGGTTAGTTCTATCAAATACGTTGTATCATAAACCGAATACGCCGTATAGACAGACTGACAATAATGTTTTAAAGTATTGAAATTTAAATGCAAAATTTAAAGGACTGATAACGTCTAGACAAGTCGATATGGCGTATCCATAGGGGTTCGATACACCATATGGAATATCTGGAAAGACAGACTTAGCAAACAATTACAAGCGACAAATAATTAAAAACAACCAGATTATCTCTCGGTAAGAACTTTTCTTTCAGCCAGTCTTTAAGTTAGACTTTTTCCACCTCTTCAGCTTTATACCTCGGTTCCATCGAGTTCTATGAACTCGTCGTCCTCCGTGTTGATACTTCTATTGTAGTATTTCTTCAACCTTTGGCCGTTGACTTTAAAGCTAGAACCATTTTTATCGGTGATTTCCACGGCTCCATATGGATATATGGTTTTTACTATGAAAGGACCAGACCATTTTGACTTGAGCTTTCCTGGGTGTAACCTTAGGTGAGAGTTAAACAGTAAGACTTTGTCTCCAATTTTAAAGTTTTTATCCCCCTGTAGCCTAGAATCGTGCCATTTCTTGGTTTTTTCCTTGTAGATTTGATTGTTCTCGTATGCCCCATCTCGTAACTCCATTAATTCATTAAGTTCCATGAAACGGTTTTTAGCAGCAGTCGTAAGATCCATGTTACATTGTTTTAGTGCCCAATATGCTTTATGTTCGATCTCTACCGGCAGATGACAAGCTTTACCATAAACCAATCTAAAGGGGTTACATCCCGTTGGTGTCTTATAGGCGGTTCTAAATGCCCATAATGCATCATTGAGCTTTTTAGACCAATCCTTGGGGTTGTATCTGATCGACCTTTCCAAAATACATTTAATAGCTTTGTTGGTGACTTCGGTTTGTCCATTAGTTTGAGGGTGATATATTGTTGATATTTTATGAGTCACTCCATACTTCTGCAAAGCTTTTTCTAATTGAGAGTTACAAAAATGTGTTCCCCTATCACTGATTAAGGCTTTAGGAACCCCAAATTTAGGAAACAATCCCCTTAGAAATTTAACCACCATACGAGCGTCATTTATAGGGAGTGCTTGAGCTTCTACCCATTTTGACACGTAATCGACCACCACTAATATATATTTATTACCCCTTAAGTGAGGAAAATGTCCCATAAAATCTAGTCCCCATACGTCAAATACATCACATACCTGAATATTGTTTTGAGGCATCTCACTTCATGATGATATGTTCCCAGATTTCTGACATGCATCGCACTTCATTACGTAATCTTTAGCATCTTTAAATATACCGGGCTAAAAGAATTTTGATTCGTAAACCTTCTTTTCGGTGACCAAAGCACTATGATGTCCCTCTGTTAGACCAGAATGGCAGTGTGCCAAGATTTCTAGGATTTTGTCTCCAGCAACGCAACGCCTCATTGCATTATTCGGGCATAATCTAAACGCATATGGTTCATCCCAAAAATAATTCTTTACTTGAGAGAAGAATCGTTTTCTTTTTTCCGGTATCCATTTCGGAGGTATCACCTTCCCGATAATGTATTTGACATAATCAGCATACCATGGCTCATCGTCGTTAAGCTTGGCTTTCAATATCATTAGATGCTCAACAAGAAATTCGTCAGCGATTTCATTTTTGGTTAACTCCCCTATATTTGGATTTTCAAGTCTCGACATGTGATCTGTGGCCAAGTTTTTTGCTCCTTTCTTGTCTTTAATTTTGATATTGAAGCCTTGTAGAAGCAGAACCCACCAGATAAATCTTGGTTTGGCATCATGTTTACTAAACAAATACTTCAAAGCAGAATGATCAGTGTAGACTATAGTTTATGATAAAATAAAATAGGGGCAAAATTTATCAAAAGAGAAAACAACCGTGAGAAGTTCCTTTTCAGTGGTGGTATAGTGTGCTTGGGCATCGTTTAGGGTTTTGCTTGCATAATAGATAGGTTTAAATTTCCCTTTTATTCTTTGTCCTAAGACTCCCCGCATGTCAAAATCACTAGCATCATACATTAATTCAAATGGCACATTCCAATCAGGGGATATTATAATAGGCGTGGTAATTAATTTTTCTTTCAAATTATTAAATGCCTTTTTACAATCGTCCGAAAAATCAAATTTCGCGTCTTTCATCAACAGCTAGGTCAATGGTTTGGAAATCATGGAAAAGTCTTTTATGAATCTACGATAAAATCTGGCGTGTCCCATAAAGCTTCTAACACCTTTTACGTTTGTTGGGTAGGGAAACTTGGCTATTACATCCATTTTAGCTTTATCAAATTTGATTCCCTTCCCAGATATTTTGTGCCCCAAAACGATCCCTTCTTTTACCATAAAATGACATTTTTCCTAGTTTAGCACAAGGTTGGTTTCCTCACACCTAGCGAGCATTCTATCTAAATTAGCAAGGAATTGGTCAAAAGAATTACCGAATACTGAGAAATCTTCCATGAAGACTTCCATAAAGTCTTCCACCATGTCATGGAATATTGCCGTCATGCATCTTTGAAAAGTTGCGGGTGCGTTGCATAATCCAAACGGCATCCTCCTGTAACCAAAAGTCCTATAAGGACAAGTGAATGTTGTCTTATCTTGATCTTCTGGTGCGATTGGAATTTGGAAGAACCCTGAAAAACCATCAAGAAAACAATAATAATCATTTCCGGATAAAAGTTCTAACATTTTATCAATGAAAGGGAGAGGAAAATGATCCTTTCGTGTCGCATCATTTAGTTTACAATAATTAATGCACACACGCCATCCTGTAACTGTACGAGATGGAATTAGTTCGTTGTTGTCATTCAATACTACAGTTATTTCGCCTTTGTTTGGCACGCCGTAAATTGGGCTGACCCATAGACTGTCCGAGATGGGATAAATTAATCCTGAATTAAACAATTTAACAATTTCGTTTTTACCACATCTTGGACTTTAGGATTTAAATGTCGTTGGGGTTGAATGACTGGTTTGAAATTGTCCTCCATAAAGATCTTATGCGTACAGAACGACAGACTTATTCCCTTTTTGTCTGACATCTTCCAAGCAATTGCTCCTTTGTGTTTTTCTAATACCTGCAAAAGTGAAATTTTCTCCTTTTTTGATAATTTAGATGAAATGAGTACGGGACAAGATTTGTTTTCTTTTAGGTATGCGTATTCCAAGTGGGAGGGTAAGTCTTTCAGTTCTGGTCTTTTTTCATCAATTTCATTGGCATTGGCAGAATATAGGTGCTCGTTTTACGTGTTTTCTAGTTTCTTTGTCTCATGTGACTCGAAATACGGCATATCTACTTGCTTAATACGCCGTATAGGTATTTCAAACTCAGAAGCATTAAACATCTTTCCACAACTTTCTAAATCAGATTGATCGATGCATTTTTCTAGGTTGATAAGCAGAAACGAATCTTCTTGGTCATTTTCCAATAATCCCTGAGCTTCCAAGTGTATGGTCTTATCCAAGTCATCGATCCCATAGCATTCATCATCCTCAGCAGGTGGTTTTTTATTGATTGATCAACATCGAATATTACCTCTTCGTTTCCTACTCTAAGTGTTATCTTCTTATTAAATACATCTATAATAGCTCGAGCGGTTGCTAAGAATGGCCTTCCTAAGATTATCAGAATTATAGAGTCTTCCAGCATATCTAAGATAACAAAATCGACAGGGAGGATAAATTTATCTATTTTAATAAGCATATTTTCTGCTATTCCTTACGGATATTGGATGGACCTATATGCTAGTTGTAAGCTCATTCTCGTAGGTTTGGGTTTCGTTAGACCTAACTTTTCATACATCCTATAGGGTATTAGACTTATAATAGCTCCTAGATCAGCTAAAGCATTATTAATATGTAGATGACCAATATTGTAAGGGATAGTGAAACTTCCTGGATTTTTCTTTTTAGATGGGAGTTTGTTTAGCAAGACTGCCGAGCACCTTTCGTTCATCATTACCGTGCAAGCCTCTTCTAACCTGGTTTTGTTTGATAGCAACCCTTTAACTACTTTGGCATTTGGGAAAGGGCTTCGGGGAATAGGATATTTATGTGGAGTTGTTTTAGATTCTCCAAGAACTTTTTTTGTTGGGCTTCTTCTTTTTCTTTCTTTAACCTATGGGGAAAAGGAGTTGATGATGTTGGTGACTCAATAGTTCATCCTTTGGTCTCTTGAGGTATGTTTTTAATGAGGACTTCATTTGGTTCTATTGGTTTATCGTGATGTAGTACTGGAGGTTCTTTGATGATTACATTTGTATCGGGAATGGTCTCGGTTGTAGTTTTTCCTCCTTTAGTAGTCACTCCTTTGACTTCACATTCTGAAAGTTGAGCATTATCAATTGCTCTTGACAACCCATATACCTCGAATCTGAGCTTGCTTAGTGAATTGTTTCTTTCTTTGAGTAAGAGCTCGTTGGTTGTTTTGAATTCTTTAACGAATGCCCCCATTTCCTCGTGTTTTAGTCTTCCTTCATCAATGAACTTGTATAGCATTTCCTCCATTGTTAGTTTTCTTTCAAGATAGAGGTACTGAAATGGGTGGAATCCAAATGATGTTCCTGACATAAAAGACATGATTCAAAGTAAAGCTATTCTAGGAAAAATTAAACTGTTACTAATACGCCGTATATAAATTTCAGAATACGTTGTATATGTTGTAGAATATAAATACGCTGTATCTACTTAGAAGGTCAGATACGCCGTATTCAGCTATTGAATACGCCGTATCAGGAGTTCGACCAAAACAGAGTACTTTGAAAACAATTAAATAATGCTGAATTTAAACAAACAATTATTCACACAATTAAACAGATATTACAAACAGTTAAATTAATCTAAGCTATGCTAATTAAAGGTTAGAAATACTAATAAGAATAAAGATTAAACAATTTTCACTCCCCGATAGCGGCGCCTAAAACTTGATGTGTCATTGTGTGTAGGTTATTTTATGATTACCAAGTTTTAAATTTATATTTAGCCGACTTAACCTAAAACAACACTTTAACGGGCAGTGTACCCGGTACAGTTGTAGTTTTGTTGGTAAGTAGGGTGTCGAACACTAAGAGCGAGAAAGTTAACCTTATCTTCTATTAGTATTTTATTTAATCTAATTAGTATACTTAATTCTAATTATTGTTAAACCTATGCTAAACCTAGTTCTAATGATAAAGGGGGGTTCAGCCTGAGAGACTGACACAGGTTTGGTGGTGACTTAAATCAATTCAATACACAATAATCACGCAATAAGATAAACTAAAGATAGAAGAGCGGTCAATATAAGAAAACTGTATTAGCCATATTAAATCCGATTAAATGCTGGGTTGTTTGTTTAGTGCAACGAGTGCTTATCTCGAGGCGACATATCATTCTTAAGACTTAGGCGGTACTTCTTCCTAAGACCTAGACACGTTGAATCCTGTCACAATCAACGCATCCGCATAAAGCATCCTTTAGTTTAGTTATAATCTATCTTAGGGATTAAAGCAATGGTGATCTTGTTAAACCCTAGCCCATCAGGACTTTACCCACTTACTGCTTGATGGCATTTCATATACTGGTAGTCCACTGTCTAAGTCTTTACCCAAAAAAAAAGAACGCTACAAAAGGTCACCTGCTAGTGCAACTTATTCCCTTAAGCAATTGGTAAAGAAAGGACATTATTTGTGATCCTATTGGTCTGGATATATAAAACGCGATATGGAGAGCTATCCCGGTATCTAGATCACCTGGTCAGTATCACTAGACCCAGTTGAATGATAGGTCACATATTTAAGAACATAAACAA
>BQNB010181702.1:5000-12567 GCA_026074375.1 Tanacetum coccineum
AAATCTAAAACATAAGATTTTTGGAACCTGAGCGTTGAACGTTGTCCAGGGTTGTTGGTGACCCCCGTAGGATGACACACTCCGACACAAAGCAGTGACGTGGTGACGGCGTCCGCGTGTTAATCGTGACATCGACTCCACAGTCTGTTGAAAATGAAATTTTTTTGTGTTTTGATGAAAAATTTTCCTGTCACTTGATTCCATAAGATTAAATCCCTGTATAAAAGACTGTACAAAACCTGAGATATAACACATCGAAAAATCATATGACAATGGACCGAAACTGACGCGGGCGAATTAATCTAAACATTCAAATTAACCAGGGTATTTGAAATTTGGCTCAAAAAAGAAGCCATGGTTGTATAGTGTAGAACATCACTTATTGTTTGCAAAATACATATGATTGAAATTAAGACGCGGTTAAAGACAATACAAAGCATGATTACAAGATAGTTCAAACATAATAAAACAAACAGTAAAGAATTAAAACACACATGACACTCCTAATTACGGGAAAAGTAAATTAGGTTGCCTCCTAAAAAGCGCTTGTTTTTGTTCGAGTCACGAGCCTGACTCTACCCTAATTTAGCAGATAAAGGGGAGGGTTCCCTTACACTTAAGTTCAAGTGCCGGTGATAGTACCGGTACATACCATCGTGATGAATAAAGAACCATACGTTGAGAAATTTGTTGTTGAAGGATAGGCTCTAAACGGTGTGCTTCTAGAATTCTACCTCTCTCTACTTCATTTGGTCTATCAAATAAACTAAGTTCTTCTCCTAGAGGAGAAACTTCTTTAGATTCTAATCCCCAATCACCATCAAACATTTCCAAATTTGAAATATCAATACCTAGGGATACACTTTTTCCTAATAAACCCAGTTTAAATCCATAATTTCCTTCTTATGTCATTTATAAAACCTGGGTAATTAATAACTATACACACCCTTAGGATGGAATTACCACTGAGGTAAACGGCGTTTTTGAGTTGTTAAATAACTACTACATCATCTATAACTATCTGAACTATGTGGTTTGATGGGTGGTTCGGGTCCTATTACGTCTCCTAGACTTACAACTAAGGATGGACTATTGAGTAAAGTTTGAGGCTCTGGTCCATCAAAACTAGGAACTTCCCTAGAACTAAGAAGAGTGTTGTGATTACCATTTAAGCCTACTTCCTCTAGTTTTGTTTCGTTTAAAGGTTCTACCTCTATCAGGGTCCCTAACGACTTTTCAACTTCTTCCGGGTAAGTCACGAGCGGTGTGTATTCCTCAAATGACGGTAGGGTTTGTGTGGTACTCTCAGGGCTTGTAACTCCTACCTCATTATCCATCGTACTTAGACTATCTACATGCTCATCATAATCTAACCATGCTATGCACCTAGGTACTTGTACCCTAAACCATAACTCCCCAACTATTTAGCATTTGGGTTTGCTATAGTTACATCAGAAATAGCGCTTGTTGGGAGTTGCTACAATTTTTACATATCGGGCAGTAATCCTTTATGTCATACCATCTCTTAAACACTAAACTTCCTAAGAACCCCCTTCTGCTGTCAAATATGATATCCGATAAAACGAGTCGAGATGTTTAAGAATATTTCAATTAGGGTCCATATACTAAGGCCATGATTCGGGACTTTTTGGATTATGTCTTTGAAACGAGTCCATGAATCATAGAGAGATTCATCTTGATGTTGTTGGAACACCATGAGTTGATTACGGAAGAATACATCAAACCTACCTATGCTAGAATAACCATACCTATTCGTTATAATTTACAAATTTACAATTGTTACGAACAAATGGCACAAAGAAAAATATAGACTATAAGAAAGCTAATATGCGGGAATTAAATTCTCACTTGAAAGGATTCAAGCAAGTAGAACTAGGCTAAACTATGATCAGAACCTAACTATTCCCCAGGCGGCGGCGCCAAAAACTTGATGCGGTCATCGTTAGACTTCTACACAAGAAGTTTTACAACTCCCTAGGAAGTGCACCTAATCGTTGTAGTGTAGTATAGGCAAGACTCGGGGTTGTTTATCGTTCACTCAGGGAATAGGTTGGGAAGGCTTGATCACGGTCTACCAGAATTCTAAGGGTTAAGAGAAGATTATTTTTGTATTTTTATATTTTATGGAAAGCAAGTAAATCATATAATTGGAGAGGTGGTTGGTTTTAGCTATCAAACTAAATATATTCTACGCTATTGGTAATAACAATAAGATAAAATATTGTGTTTATTTAATCATGTATTACAACTATAATTGCTTTCTCCATTGTTTGTTACCCCATGTGTCCCACACTTTTATGAGCTGATGAACTATTCCTAAGCATGAAACGAATTACACGAACCCGCCGTCTACTTAGTATGCCGCTAGAGCAACGCACATGCAAGGTAGTATGAAGACTATACACCTGACCCTAGGAATTTAACTGAAGTGCCATGTGAAAATATATTAAGGAGTAGATCAACCATATTATGGCCGGGCAAGGTATATGAAAGACATTACCCGGATGGTATCCTTTCTACACAATCCCCCCCAAAAGTTTTTTTTTTTCCCTAACATATCAACAGACAACATCGTCCAGACAAAAGCTGGTTTTTCTAAGACGTAACAGTGCGACATCCAACACGAAGAAGCAAACACCACTAAGATCTACATTCTATATTTCCATCAATCATAAATAAACACAATAGGAGGCTTAGCCAAGCATGTTAAAGATAAAGCAAGAACAATAAATCAGACAACACATAGACATATTGAATGATTACGTAAACCTTACTTGATTAAAACATGAATTAGAAGAGGTACAATAGGGTTTTTTAGGCCCTAAAATCGTCTCCTACAGCTGCTAAACGAACTAGGGTTCGTACCCTCTTTTTATTCTAAAGTTACACACTCAAAACCCTAAATCTGGGTAAATATATATGGAAAAACGCTGTGACTGTGTTGTGTTTTAATCGTGACGCCGTCATGAATAGAATATTCTAGATATTGGGCTTGGTCGTGGTACTGGGACGCCGTCTTGAGATATGGTGACGTCGTCTTGACCTTCGTGGTGACGGCGTCACGTTATATTTGTGACTCCGTCTCCAGCCACTATAGAGACATTCTTGATAGATGTTGGTGTAGGTTTCGTAGTCTTGCCCTTTTCTTCTCCAAATGAGCCCAAGTCACGTGTAATTCTTCCAAATGCCTTCCAAATAAAAAACCTGAAAAAAGAAAGATTAAGTACGTCCTGATTTTAGGTCAGAAATGCACGTTTTTGTGGGGGTTAAACGACCCTAAAAAGGTATAAAATGACAACCTCATCAGTTGCAAGACAAAAAATGAGCCGCCTAAACCTGAGGTTTGCATTTCTAATAAGTAATCCCATACAAGAAATGGCAACCAATCATATATAATTGTCCCTCATCTCACTGGTATTATTTGGTTTGTAGGTTATGTTGCTTTATAGAAAGGTAATGGTTTCAATTATCACGTAGGATCTATTTTTGTCGTTTAGTGCATATTCCCCAGCGACATATATCGCCGGGGAAAAGTCCGTCACCTGTTCTCATATTTCTTGTAGTGTAATTTATGTTTTGCATACGTATTGATGATCAGGTTGAGCACATCATTGGATATTTTACGTGAACTTTCAACTAGTCTGACAATCAAGGTTAATCCATAATTGCTTGATTCATGTTAGATGAATCAATAATTATGACATTTATTAGCGTAGTACATTACTAATCATGGACATAATATACGTGTAATAAAATCCTCTCACATGTACAAAAATAGGAGACTTTTTTTTTTGGCTTGGAGTGTTATAATCGATATCATAACTAGATTATGAATGTTTAGTCATACGAGAACGACACGTGTATAATTAAAAAGTTAGTAGTTGTTAACAAATTAGGTCCCACATGATTACGAGATAAGCATCGCTAAAAGTCTTCTACAAAATAATCATACTTTTCCTCTTACATATTGTTGGGATTTTACATATATTTAACCAATTAAACATATCACGAGTACGCAGCGGAAAAATCAAACACGTATAGAACTTTTAATTAACAAGGGATTGAAGATATGTACCATTTAGCAAGAAACGTTACACTGCTTTTAGCAATAAACGTTACACCGTCTTCAATATACGCGTGTGTATAACACCACGCAAAACCACCAAGGATCAAAAGAATAATCCCTCTAAGTTTACACACACAATACGTTCTTAGCAAACAACGTGTATGCTAGTACTAGTAGTGTTTAACCAAACGATCTCTTCTTCATCTTTGAATCAATCAACACACGAAACACCTTCACGTATGTGGTTTAAAACCACAAAATCGAAACCCTTGAGGGTTGTAGGGTTCGATCGCACAAGGAAGAAAGAAAACCGAAACCCTTTTGTTGGTTGTGGGATCGAACGAACAAAAGAGGAGAACAAGGAGAGATTTAGGGTTTTTAGGTTTCAAGTTATGAGCTCTCAAGGACCCTAAGACCTCCTTATATACTCCTCTCAACTTGGTTTGCAAGCAAAGTCCCCCACCTCCTCATGAGGAGGTGTTCGACCGACTATAAAGAAAGAGTGGGAAAAACTAAACTTTCCTTTTTTCCGGTTATGCATATTAGTCCTTTAACTATTAACAACTTATATTTATTCTTGTTAAACTTTTAACGATCGTTTGTTAAACACTAATTAATATATTACATTAATATATTAAAACGTTATTCTACATATTAATGTGTGCTTCCCTTTAGGCTCGAATAAATTTTGGACATATATAATTTATATTTGTTCATATTCTAACAGCTCCCACTTGGACATGTATAAATTATATAATAACATTGATAAGCGTCTAGCAACACGCCAATGCTCTCAGAAATATCCGAGTGTGGTTTCATAAAGACACGGACAAATGATTTATGAATTTACAATCCCTTTGTTTCCGATACCGTGTTAAAAATGGATATGGATCAATGTCATTCCATTATTTAACGGTTCTGTTTCTCGTATATGTAACTAATCAATATTACCGAAAATCAATGAGACATTTCAACATGAGTTTTCGGGTACGGCCATACACACATCTGATTAATTCTATGAGGTGTCTAGTGGCATCATTCTTCAACTATTGAAGGAACAAATTCTATATTGACTACAAGTGTCAAGTCATTATGTTTCAAAATCACTTTTGAAATAGCCCTTATTAGTTATCCATCTTTCATGATTACTTAGACTAGATCAAGAAGGATTATCCACATATGCAGGACCTACTTGCATCTCAAGTCTAAGGATTTTGTAAATAAAATCTCTTACAAGATTTACTTAATGACGGCAATCCATAAAGTAATATTCTTGTGTTGGAGAAATCCAATATTCATTTTATGAATATCATGTGAGTTTGGTGGACATATCCTTAATATCTAAAAAATCACCAATCACTCAGAATTGTCTTAATTTAACAATAATCCCATATTGTTAATCGACAACGGATTAATTTAGAATAACAACTATTATTATTCATGAATTTAAACATGCAAATATAGGACACAATTTAAGATAATAATAACAAAATACCAAGTATCATTATCATAAAATAAATTGTTAAAACATCTCTTATCCAAATACTAAACACAGATCTACATGAAACTACTAGCTAAACGAAGTCCCATGCTCCTAGCATGTTGAGTAAACTTTCCTTTAGGTAAAACCTTCGTAAAAGGATCAGCCATATTGTCATCTGTGTGAACTTTAAGGAATCTTATTTCCCCCAGTGCAATACTCTCGCGAACATAATGATATCTCCTATGGTAGTGTCTGGCGCCTCTCTGAACTCCCGGTTCGTTATCAAAATGAAGTGCGGCTGAATTATCGCAAAACATTCTAATAGGCTCGTTTATTGTTCGTACCATACAAAGCCCCGAAATAAACTTCCTAATCTAAACAGCTTCCATCGCAGCTTCCGAAGCAACTATGTATTCAGCTTCTGTAGCAGACATTGCAGTAGTACTTTGCTTGAAGCTTTTCCAATCCACTGCGCCTCCATTCAAAATGAAGACATATCCTGTCTGAGATTTTGTATCATCTCTATCAGTCTCAAATCCAGCATCGCAATAGCATTCAACTCGAAGTTCAGCTTTCGGATTTCCACCATAAACCAAGAACATATCTTTAGTATTTCTTAAATACTTAAGAATATTTTTCACAGTAGTCCAATGAAGTTCATCAGGATTCTGTTAAAACCGGCTTGTTATATTTTGCTCGAACGAAACATCAGTTATAGTGCATCTTACTGCATACATAATGGAACCCACAACCGAAGCATAAGGTACATTTTGCATACACTTCACCTCTTTAGGTGTTGAAGAACCTTGTGTTTTGTTCAAGTCAAGTCTTTTTTGCATGAGGATATGACCACGTTTGGAATTATCCATTATATATCTCTTTAAGATCTTATCCATGTAAGCATTTTGACCAAGTCTAATCAATCGCTTTGACCTATCTCTGTAGATTTTGATTCTAAGAATAAATGCTACTTCCCCTAAATCTTTCATAGCAAAACACTTTCCAAGATAATCCTTTACACTTTGTAAACTTGAAATGTGATTTCCCATGATGATTATGTCATCAACATACAGGATAAGGAATGTAACATTACTCCCAAGTGCCTTTTGATATACACATGGCTCATCAATATTTGATCAAAACTAAACCTTTTGATTTCCTCGTCAAATCTTTTATTCCAGCTTCTTGATGCTTGCTTAAGACCATGAATGGATCTTTGAAGCTTGCATACTTTTCTGGGATGATTAGGATCAACAAAACCTTCTGGTTGTACCATATAAATGTCTTCATCAAGATAACCATTTAAGAAGGCAGTTTTACATCCATTTGCCATATTTCATAATCATAGAACGCCGCTATAGATATGAGAATCCTAATAGCTCTAATGTCAGCGACGGGTGAGAACGTTTCTTCATAATCAACCCCGTAGAGTTAAGTATAACCCTTTCCTACAAGACGAGTTTTATAGGTGTGTACAATACCATCCATGTCAGTCTTTTTCTTAAAAATCTACTTACTCCCAACAGTCTTACAATTAGGAGGAAAATCAACCAAGACCCATACCATATTGTCTATCATAAATTGTATTTATGCATTCATAGCATCGATCCACTTATTAGATTCTGAATCAAACATTGCAGCTTTATAGCTAGTGGGCTCATTAAGATCCCCTAGACTATGCTCATCCGCTTCTACATTTAGACATTAACGATCTGGAGCTCGATGTGTCCTGTCGGACCTACAAACCGGAATCACTTACTCTTGAGGTGGTTCAAAACCTTCAATCTCCATAGGAATTTTGCTAGTGATTTCAGAAGGTGATGTATCTTCATCTCGAATTTCTTCAAGATCCATAGCCCTCCCACTGACTTCTTGAGTTATGAGATTTTTCTTAAAGAACTCGGCATACCTCGCAACAACTATTTTGTTTTCAGGTGGGAAGTAAAAATAGTAACATATTGTTTCCTTTGGGTATCCTATAAAGATACACTTAACGA
>BQNB010181703.1:2411-12567 GCA_026074375.1 Tanacetum coccineum
CAACACACTCAAACGCGACGCACCCCGGCTGATGGACAGCCAAACGCACCCTTGTGCGTGGCTGTTAAGCCAAACGCACCCTTAGGCTATTTTGACAGCCAAACGCACCCTTGTGCGTTTCTGTCTAAACCAAACACACCCTTTTGTGTTATAACCCAAACCAACCCAAACACGCCCTAGGGGGGCTGTTACAAACCAAACGGGCCCGCTGCGGTTCTAAACCCCGAGCCAAACGCACCCCTACCGGTGCAAAACCAAACCAGCCGAACCCCTTTTTGGCTGTACCCCCGGCTGTCAAACGCACCCTTGTTGTTACAAACCAAACCCGACAACCCAACCCACACCCATAGTGGCGGCTGTCAAACCCGACGCAAACCAAATACCCCCGGCTGTCCCGAGCCTAGCCCGACACCCCTTGTCCCGGCTGCCTACCCGACTCCAAGTGCACCCTCGTTATAAACAAACCAACCCGACGCAAACCAATCCGACCCGGCTGTTTTACAGCCCAACCAACGCACCCTTGTTGGCTGCTAAACCCCACGCACCCTCACCGGGTTTTATACCCACAACCCGACCCGACACAACGCACCCTCGTCGGCTGTGGTCCCAAACCAACGCACCCTCGTCGGCTGTTACCACAAACCCGACCCGACGCACTCGGTGGTGTTACCACCAACCCGAACACCCCTTGGTTTTTATGACCATAACCCGAACCCACCCACACCTTTTTCTTTATAAACCAAACCAAACACCCTGGTTGGTTTTTCTGTCGAGCCCAAAACGCACCCCGGGCTGCGGCTGTGGTGATGATGATGGCGGTTTTATGATGATGATGATGATGTAGATGGTGGCGGTGGCAGTGAGGGTGGTGGAAATGGCACTTTCTTCGTTTGGTGATTGTGATATGATGATGGTGTATGATGATGGTGATGATGTAGATGGTGGCGGTGGCAGTGAGGGTGGTGGAAATGGCGCGTGGGAGAGAGTGAGTTGGTGGATCGGATAGATCCGGTAGTGAGGAACATATTTGGTGTTGGTCGGAAAAGTCACCGGAAAACTTTTCCGGTGACCGGAGGTGGTGACCGGCGGTGGGGAGGGGTCGCCGGAGAAGATGAGTGGGGAGGGAGAGAGAATATGTGTAAAGTGTGTGTATAAATGAGAGATGAAATGAAAATTAAGTTATAAGATTTATATATATATATATTAAATGTGACAAGTTGAAATAGTTGAGGGGTTAAAGTGTAACATTTTTGGTATAGTTTTTATAAAAACGGTTCGGGACTCGTTTGAGCGACTTAACGCTAACGAACTCGATTAAATCTCGAAACTTGCGCCATTGTTTTTCAAATCATTTTTCCGATAAAAATGAGTATTATTGATATATATTCAGAAATTTTTATAAAATAAATTAATATCATGTTTTATTCAATTTATGAACTGGTTTCGCTTCGTCCGAAATAAAAATGGATTTCAACTCGAATAGTCGCGTTTTCAAAAACGCTTTTAATTAAAAATGATGAATAATTTATTTAATATTTTTATTAAATAAATACTGATAATTAAAAATAAATTTAATTGCTTTTTGTGTGTCCGCGTTGTATATTGTTCGAATAATGTTTGCGGTGCTGTTTTAGCCCTTTTCGGCTCGTTTCCAGGTCTCGGGCAAAACTAAAAAGTTGTCAGGAATGTCATTCCACATCAAATTGCTTTAGAGTCCGAGTCGTGAAAACGTGATTTAGATGATCGTTCTTATAAGTCAAGCCAGACCATAAAAGTCAAAGATTGACATCGTCATTCAAAACATCCGAAAATTCTCGGATGTTACAGAATATGATAGAGATTTACAACAAGAATATCTAACAACTTGATCTTGATCTTCTCCAACCCACTATTAAAGCTACAACCCAACCAAGATACACTTGAAAATAGTCCCTTGCTTACACCATGATAACCATAAAAATACCCAAGATAAAATGTTTTTTTGATGATGCGTTGAAAAAGATTAACCAAGAACTAGAAAACCATCTACCTCTGATTTAACCTTCAAGAGAATCACGAAAATAGCAAGATGGAGAGAAGGTTGAGATTATTCACCTATTCAAGATGAATCCTTGAATGAAAAACGAACCAAGAGGCTTGTTAAGGATGATGAAATAAGCCTTTTTGAATGATGTTCTTGTGTTTAATCAAGATTTTGAGTGGTGGTTGATGGTGGCCTTGTGGTGGCCAATTCTAGCAAGGAAATGAAGAAGAAAATATGATTTGTTTGAGAGAGAAATGATGTTTGTATAGGAAAAATGATGGTTGAGTCAGTATAGAGAGTTGTGAAAGAGTAATAATAGCTTTCTTGTTGTGTAAAGAGGCATAGATGAAATAGTTCTTATGGCTTGAGGGAAGCAGGTTGGTTTGGACCGTTATGGAAGGACAAGAGAAAAAGGGGGAAGCATTTTTTTTTATAAAAAGTTTGTAGTTATTTGTTTTGTAAATAATTTGTTAAATGTATGTATTTTAAGGTAAGTAAAGGTATATTTGTATTAAATGTATATCTACAAGTGTAAGTATTATGGTTTAATGGTGAGTAGATTTTAAATATGTGTAAGGTGTCTTAAGAAGATATAATTTGATGAGATTTAGTTATTTTATGTGTTCGTTTGGTTAATATTGCAGTTTAAGTGTAAAACGTAAGGTTTACACGCTATATCGGGTTTATCGGGGAAACTTGCAAGTTATAATAAATGAAGTGACTTTAAGTTATAAAAGTGAATGAGTTACACTTATTAATGATTATTGACAGTGTTCTAATGAACTTTGAGCATATCTTTGACCTAACGACATTTTCCTAAGATCATACGTAGAAGGCACATTTCTAGACTAAGGTTCCTAGAAATTGGAAGTTATGCACAAAATCACCCAAATAATTATAGGATGGATTTAAAGAAAAGTAAAATATGACAGGAATGTTAAACTAACTAATTTTTGCTAACTTGAATTTTTGACGGCCGTCACAAAAGTCAAATGAAGATGATTCAAGACAAGGAGATGATGTAAAATTAAAGATCTTAGGAACTCAAAGTCAAAAGACGATGGCTCAAGATCAAGATCACAGAAGCATTAAGGAACAAAGACATTATAAACAAGAAAAGACAAAGACCAAAGACCGAAGAAGGCAAAGCTCAAAGTCAAATGAAGATAACCTCTACAATGGGGGAGATTGTTAGCCTTAGAATTATTAAAGTCAAACAAGAATGTAATCGGTCATTTATGTCTATGACGGTCTTAGTTTGTAATAGGCTAGTCGAGTTTAACGAGCTTGAATGTAATCTAATATTGTCAATGTTTCGGGCTTTTAGCCCATCAAACGCCAAGCCCAGCCCATGTTTAAGCCCATACGCCGAAGTATGTAGTTCAAACTATAAAACCCCTCTCCACACATGAAGAGGGTGTGTGTTGGTTATTCATGTGTGAAAACTCTCCACCACTCTTTTCCTCTCTCTAAATATTCTTCCAACTTTCCATCTCTTTTCTAGTGCTTATTGTATTCAGCTTATTGCTTATTAGCTTATTTGGTTCCGATAAGGGTAACAAATATAGACAACATAAGAGGTGTAGAGGGTAGACCCGTTTGATAGTCACTTGGTGGTGAAAATCATTGGAATGGTGGAGAATTGGAGGGTGGATTGACAAGGCAACATGCTCACTAATCTGAGCCGTTCGTCTTAGGGACTTGTTTTGTTTCTTGTCACTAGATGATTTAGGCATTTTGATGATCAAGGTATTGCTAGAAATTGGAGATGAAGATGTATTGGAGAAGATAGTTATTTATAGATGGATTCATGCATGTCATTTAATGCAAAATCTTCTAATTTAAGCAAAATTCAATGATTAGATTTGGAGTTAATGCATAAAATGTCAAACTCTAATGTCTATAAGCTGGAAATAGGTTGATAATAGACGGAAAATTAAGGTTTGAAGCTTAACATTCGTGTAGAATCACACTGATGACCCAGGTCAGCTGGAACCCTTTCAAAAGGGTTATACCCTTCATTATAGAAGGGAACCGAGTGTCTGATGAATAAAAGAGAAAAGAAAATATTAAAAGGTGAATGCAATGCAAAGAATTCTTAGAGGTCTTATATTACCAACAAAGTAGATGATCTTAAATTAATTTTAAGAGATTCTAGTGTGTGTCTATATGTAAACAATGTGGAGGTGCGATTATCTCGACTAAAAAAGAAAATATAATAATGAATTATCCCGAAGTCTTCTTAATTTAATGTTGTCTCGGTTGAATGTACCCGGAAATACATATTGATTGTGTATTCCTTTTAGTATTCAAGGGACATATGAAGTGATGCATGAGTAAAAACGATTTTACTTTGTATTAGTCAATGTATGAAAAGAATTTTATGCGTGTCCTAGTCGTGAGAAGTATTGATATTCCACAAAAATCCCTCAAAAATATATATATATATTATATATATATATATATTATATATATATATAATATATATATATATATATAATAATATATATATATATCATATACTATATATATATATATATATATATATATATATATATATATATCATACATATAATACATATACATAAGGAAAGTATCATACAAATTATTCTTAGGAAAGAATAATAAGTAATCAACACGGGTATCGTTCTCCTCGATGAGAGGTGGATGGAAATCTACGTTCATGTTGTAAATCGAGCTTGATTGTCATTTCAGTTTTGGTTTCTAAATCTAATATCATAAATTAAAGGTATATAAAGGCACGCTAATCTAAGAATGAAGACAATTAACAAATCGAAACGACATTTAAAACGGAAAACAATTTAAAATCAAACTAATTAAATCAAATAAGAAAAAATAAGACTCTAAAAATTCAAATTCCAAATTTCTTAGACTAAAATGATAAAACTAATTTTTAAAAACAGAAATTATATTTTTTGTATTTTCATTATTTTTAAAACTATTTTTAAAGCATTTTAAACAAAAAATTCAATTAAAAATATTAAATTAAAACTAAAAATTCTGAAAAAATTCTAAAAAATTCTTGTACTAAAAATAAAGGTTTAGGAAGAAAAATTGGAGTCACGGCTTATTTCAATAAGCTGTGAAAAATCAAATAAGCTGTTTAAGCTAAATCTAAAATGCATTTAAGAAATTAATAGTGCAAGGGTCTAATGAAAAAGACCCAAGGGCACAATGGTTAAGGCTTTGGTGTTATGAAGGTGAGGTCGCAGGTTCAAGTCCTGGACCTGCACTTTTTTTTGATTTTTTTGATTTTCTTTTTGAAAAAGCTAAACTATAAGCTAAAATAAGAATCTTTAATGAAGGGACTTTTTGCCGGACTTATTAATAAGTTAAAATAAGCTCAAAAGAAATGACATTTTTGGTTTTTAAGCTTTTGAAGTAACAAGCTAAACTGTTTGGCTTTTTAAGACTAAATAAGCAATAAGTAAGACAAATAAGCTAAAAACAGATAAACTAGAATACCTAATAAGCACTTAGGACAAAGAAATAAGCAAAGACAAGTAGCAGATAAGTGTTTAAAAGCAATAAGACAGTAGACTCTTAAGAAACTTTTATAGAATTTTTGACTAAATTTAAGCTAGGATTAAGAACAATTAAGCAATGAGCATAAGCTAAGAAGCAAAAACAGATAAAGAACTAAACTAAATTAACACTATAAAGCAAGAATTAAGCAAATAAGACAAAGAAATAAGATAGAAAAGATAAGATGAAAATGACAGTTTACCACTACTATATTTTTGGATTTTAAAAGTAAAAAAAATGACTTTTTGTTATTTAGATTTAAGACTCAAAATTACTTTAGACAACTAGAAACCTGAAACAGATTAAGCTAAGACTACAAAAAGCTAAATTCAATGAAAATAAATCAAACTTAGGCTGGAATGAGATCACAAATGATCTGCATATTTTGACATTTAAGAACACACAAGTTTGCCAGATTATGAGCTAAAAGTTTTAAAACCTACTCCTAAACTACAAACTCAAATCAGATTGACAATGATGCAGTTTAAACTCAATTTTGAGCATGAAAACCATACACCAAACAGATTTTTTAATAATTCAATTTATAAGCAGTTTTAGAAACCTCAAAACTAGCAGTTTAGGATATTTGATAACACAAACTACAACACTTACCTAAATCTACTTCTAACTTATGCAAACTAACTTTTAGACCATGATAAAGCTTATCAAAACTTATTTGAAACCCAAAAAATAGATTATACCTAATTTTACCCATTTTAGAACCTTAACCCAAACACTCCTTTAAAATTCTAAAAATCTATTTATAAGCTAAAACAGACTCAAATAAGCTAAGAATTATAAAAACAGATTAATAACTAAGATATTAAAAGACAAATAAGCAAAATCCTAAAGAAAATAAGCACTAAACAATAAGCTATACTAATGAGCTATAATGACTAAATAGGGATAGATTTTATGCAACTCAAATCTAAACTATTCTAAGCTATTAACTAAAACAATTTAAGCTAATATAAGACAAGATAAGCACAAATAAGCAAAGAATAATAAGCAGAAATAACTTGATAAGCAATCCAATAAACTAAAATAGAAATTTAAGCTAAAAAGTAAAATAAGACATACCTTGATCCCAAGCTCAAAACAAGGATATAATTTGCTCAAAGGAGCTTATCTACAAGCTCCAGCTTGTTTTAAACAAACTGGTAAGAACAACATAAGCCCACCCCTTTCTGGCTTATCATCCAAAAAGCTCAAAACCACAATACTTAACCAATTTGATGTATAATTAACCAGCTTGTACAAATAAGCTTTGGAAGCTTATTTGTACAAGTAAACACTGAATTGAGACTTAAACAACTTATGAAAGTTTATAGCTTAATATGAATTTAAAGTGAATTTTGCATAAGAATAAAAACATTAATATAAAAGATAATTAAGCTGAAAATGTAACTTTTATTAATTCATAAAAACGAGTATAAAGCTGAGAAAGAAATACAAGTTTTAATAAGCTGAAAATTAAGCTAACCTAATCTACACTACTCCTACTCTATACTATATTAGATATCCTTCTCTGTGTGATCCTTCCTCTATTTATAGTGAGGAGGTGAATCTTATAGGCCATCAGGAGCGTCTCCATCTTCTAATCCTGGCCCTTCAATCTCAATCCATCATTTTAGTACCCTTGGATTACTTCCACGTTTCAATAGCCAATGGGATCCTTTAGGATCGCCAGCGTGGCTTTATGAGTGTCAAAGAGTGTCAGTAAGCCTTCTAGAAACTTTGAAGCGTGTGGGTGAGAGTGGGTTTTACCCTATGTTTCGTGTTGTTGTAAAAACAAAAGTGGGAAAGAGAAAGGTAAACAATAATGTTTGGCCCAGTGTTTATAACTTGGTTTGACTTGGATCATTGACTCAGTTTGGTTTGGGCTTGATATTTCTTTCTTGGGCCAGGAATAGGTTGATGGGTTTGGACTTGATAAATGGATTTAGGTTAAGGTTTTATAAGTATAAATCTTAACAGGATGACCCAGTCTAATAAAATGGGTACGGGTTAGCCCATTAGAGATAAATACACCTTCGGCTTCGATTTCTTGCACTCTTCTAATCTCGTGCTCGGGTTTGTCCTTTTTGCTTCATTTTTGTCCATTTTAGATATATCCATTACCTGCATAATACAAATCACAAAACACACATATACAATGCATTTTTGATGTATTTTTAGTCTTTTAAGCTCATTATAATAAGGCAAAACGATATGTGATTAAGCACATATCAAAAATCCCCAATACTAAGCTATTACCGTGTCCTCACGCAATGTCGTAAATACACACTTCGAAAACTAAAAATTTCAACCCCCTTAGACTAATTACCTCAAAAAGTAGCTAAGTGTTCATCTTAGGGGATTAAGAAATCACTATTTTTGAAAAGCTCCTCGTTTTACCATTTTTATGCATTTATTATTATCATTCATTCATATCATACTTTAAAGATCACGAAACAAAAAATACTAAAAGGGTAAATTCATCGTTACTTGCCCCAAACCAAGCTTAAAAACGAAATCATTGTTAAATACAAGTTAAGATGCTAACACTACTCATAAATGCTAATTGTGTACGCAAAACTACTTTTTGCTCCCTTATTCCTATGTCCTCTAAGGATTTTATTTAATTATTGGCGACAAATAAATTAAGAGTTTATTCATATAAAGTAAACCCGGTTTAGACCATAATTAGTTTGAAATCCTTTCCTAAAGAGACGATATGGTGAGAATAAGGTCCATATTAAGGTTCTAATTTCACATAATTTAGGGGTTATTCTTTTTATTTCATCCGAAACAACTCAACTACGAGTCCAGAGACGGAGGCTTTATTTAGATAATCCCAGAGTCGAAATTTGGCTTTATTATTATTGCAACGTTATTAAACCTCGGTCCTTTAAACAACTTCCACATCGGTATGCGAGCCGACCATGGTCCAGGAGTCTAATTTCGACCTCGGTGATTTCATCGACCTTTTAGAAGGCTGCAACATCGGCAACGAACCGACCAGATGCAGCAAACTTTTATTAGTCTCAGATTATTATTCTCGCGATGGGCCTTCTTTTGAAGACTGCCATAACGACAGCGAACCGACCAGAGATAGTAAACCTTTATCAGCCCACAGTTTTTATTATTATTATTGTTAATACCTCCACCCTTTAAACGACTGTCATATCGGTATGCGAGCCGACCATGATCCAGAAGTCTTATTTCGGCTTCGGTTTATTATATTATTATTATTAGCCAAATTTCAAGTCTTGTGATCTTTTAACTACCTAGACAACGGTAGCGAGCCGTCAGGAATCGGTAGCCTATTTTCCAACAACACTGACAAAACCTTGATGTGTACCTTGATTTCACCAGAAGGAATCTCTACGAAGGGATCTAAACTAAGAATGACAAAAACCAAAGTAACTTTATTTATTAACAATTATATAATGTTTATTAAGCTGATGGGAGCAAAAGGCCACAATTAACATCTATGAGCTCTAAAGAGATCCAACTACTCCATGTTTAGCATCTAACTTATATAAAACTCTATCATTTCTCGTTCTTCGCAAATTTAAAATCTTTAATAAAAGATCCGCGAATGCTTAGTCTAATAAAAATAAACTTTGCATATTTAAAGTCTATTATGGAAACTTGCAAACTCTTGGCTCTTTTAAGCTAGAATTCGCGTTTTAAAGCTTCTTGTATAAAAGACTAGCAAAAACTTAAATTTATATAGGTTAAGGGGCAAGCTAGAGCGCAACATGCTCGATCAAGTCAAAATTTATTCTCAAAAAGGCAAAACTACGTGTCAAAACACTTATTCTATTTTTGAAATTTTTTTAATTTTGGCATAAAATTATATATTTTTGGTGGCAAAACGGGGTAATGTGAAGACAAGGTAAATGCAAGTAAGATCCAATCGAAAGATCCACCCCATACTAGAACTAAACATTGTCCTCAATGTTTAAAGGGTCTCTACATAAATCTAAAGCCGTTTATTAATTATGCTAATAGATAAACGTTAATCAATAAGATCTAGGATATCGGATTCCCATAAGTATGCATGCTAAGGATTGAAGATTGAGTGAACGATGGACAAAACCACGAGCATGAGAGTCTTCAAAATCCGGGGCAATCTTTGACATAAAACACAAACCATGAAACACGAGAAAGGAAGAGGCGAGCCTCCTCACATCACACTTATTAATAATTATTATACTAATATACTATTACTAGGGATAAGCATGGGTTGTCACCCACGAAGCGCTTGTTTTTGTGCGAGTCTCTAGCTTGACTCTCCCCATATCATCGTGATATTAGGGACGAAACTTATGGAAGAGCAAATCTCAATCGGACTTTCATTCAAGATGTTTAAATAAACATTGAGGCACATGAAAGTTACACTCCGATGATTTAACAACCCGAGTTTTTCGACGCGTACGACGATCGGAAACCCGACGTCGTAAATATTATTTTACGAGTTTTCGTGAGCGAGAGTCGACATTTAAAATTTTATTTGTCGATAGTTAATATTTTCGTATTTTATTATTAAAATTTTAAAAAGATTTGATTATTTTTACTTTTGACGTTTCGCGAATTTAC
>BQNB010181705.1:0-12567 GCA_026074375.1 Tanacetum coccineum
AATAATAGATAAACAAGAATCAATATAGAAGTTGTTATTAAGGAAAAAATAGTTGTATATTATGTTTTCTAAGAATAATATCTGCTAGCTGTCGACATTTATATTACGCTACAAGCGTTGACAGACTCTACACTATTCGATGTCATGTAATTGTAACGAACTAGTGGGCAATGCGCTCGTGACCATCTTTCAGGACCAGCTCGACAAAGCTTTTCGTATGCATCAGGCTGAACAATTTGTAGTATGTTCATGCTGGTTGCATAGTCTTCTCGTGTGTATGCCCTACTAGAAATCCATCAGTCCGATCGAGCCTCATTATCGTCTGGTGTCAATCTCGCAGCAGGCATATTTCCCTTTAAAAAAAGGAAATTAATTATTAAATAAATTACATAATCAACTTAATAAACTATTAAACTAAATAAAACTCACTTCAAAAAAAGGAATAACCATTGGTCCCAAAAACCTTCCATTTTTCTTATTCCAAGCAGCAACTCTAGGATACCGATTGTAACGATCAAAATACCTAATCGCAGTTACTCGGTAAGATTCCAATATCCAAGTCTAAAAAAAACACATTGTTTCAATTATTTTACATTATACGTATAACTTAAATGGCCAATTATAAATTATAATATTATTTTTGACATACCTTGAATGCCAAAGAATATCCAAAGATTGAATACTTTTTCGTATCATCTTCATCTGTAGGCTCATCGACATACAAGGGCGACCAACGTTTGATGATCGCATTCCTAAGTTGGGAGTACAATGTTGGCCACACATATGAACCTCAAGGATATTTGTCCCAAGCTACTCTATCATTAGCTAATCTTAACATCTAGTCAAGGATAACGCGTGTACTCTCCACACCTAATATAACAAGCTGCAATATGCCTAGACAACAAAGGCCAACAACATTGTCGTCGTATAATTGAGTAAATGACTCGTCATTAATCATATTTGGAATGTCGATGCCTGTAATAGGTTGCCCATCTAAATATGACAGAAACACCCGTCGTCTAAAAGGAATACGCTGTTTGGTGTCATACTCAGACCCAATTCTGGACCCCAAACCTTAACCCAGTTACTAGGCAGAATTCCTCTCTCCCAAATGGTATACTCAAATCTTATTTATATGGTCCTACAAAATGTAACATTTTCACATCATCACTTTCCATCATCAAATTTGCCGCCCTAACATAATATTATTAATATACAATTCCTCTATAAAATCAGTTTTGATCTAATACGCGAAACCAAAACAGGATTGTCTAAACAGTGCTTCCAATCAGTGCCGACTAGTATTTTGTTTTAATTGTTTTAAGCAACTTTAACTTTACTCTACATGTAACAAACAATAACAGGGGTACCTAAATAAACAAACAAATAATAACCATATATTACTACACATATATACATTCAGATATAACAGTAGTCAAATGATACAAAATAAAAATATTATACCTCGTAATCGCTCAAATCCATCTTATAATAAACAAGTAACCCACGAAATCACCAACAACAAAAAACCTTTAAACAGGTAACCCGCAAACGGTAACAATCAATAATGAAAAATCTCAAACAATAAAACCTTCAAAAAAAACTTCAATTCTTGTTTCTTTTGAACTAAATTAAGAGAAACACATACTATCATTTCCACTTTACATACTAACGCTTCCTTTATATCCGTATTCAAATTCATAAGTGACAAACTATTGCAGTGATATATCATTCCATCAATATGTGCGTTAACTAATTCATCTGGCAAAAACCCTTGAAGACAAAAAAAAGTAAATCGACAAGCAGGTTTGCGCGATCTAGCATGCATAATTACCATATTCTGACGAGAGTCAGTTTTCCACATCTTTTTTTTAAATCACTTCACAATATGCGCGATCTACATTAAAAATAAAAATAGGCTCACAAGTATGCAGTCGATAATTTCTAAGGTGACAAAAACAGTAACCACGGGTGTCCAAAAGTAAATCGTTCGAGCACCTGCGCGATTTAGAAGGTTATATCGGAAAAAAAAGTCAGGGTTATTACTAGATTACAGGTATATCAACGGGCTACTGCGAAAATTTTTGCTTTATTTTTTTCTCTGCAAAGGTTAGAAACCCACAAACAAAAGAACCGAATTTACACAATTTTATAAGAAACAAAAAGGGAATCAAATATCCGTGAACTAAACCATTTCAGATCTAAGACGATGGATTTAATTTGGGTTGGAAGCGAGATGCACCATTTGCGAGAATCCAGTTCTAAAGCTAATGTGTATGTGAGTTTTATAGTCAAATTATGTTATTGCATATATTTTTGAGTGAATTATAATCTTTTGGCTAAGCTTGTTATTGCAATATGTGTAGATATTATCAGGGAAGTAATTGGGTTCGGCGGCATGTGAGGAACACTGATAATTAAAGCCATATGACTTAGAGGATCTCCAATAATAGTTTGTGTGAATCCAACTACAATGAATCTGGTATGTATTATGAATGCAATGAAATAAAAAAGGCATGAAATAGAGTTCAAGGACCTTGAGATAAAATTGAAGGTGTATGTTATTAGGATCTTCACTAATTAATCTTTTTAAGTTAATATCAATCTTGATTTTAGAGAACTTTTATTATTGAAGTGACAAAATGGGTGAGTTTGGCCTGAGGGCTGAGGGTCTACTTGTGTTTGGGTTATGGATGCATTGCTTTAATAATGGGTTAAGTTTATCAAAATTTAAGTTTTGCGCATTTTTCACGAAATAAATAAGTGATTTTTCAACCACAGTTAATAAAGCCTATTTACGAAAGTAGTTTAAGAGGTGCAAGTTCTCAAGTAAACTTATTCCAGAACCTCTACAGGGTGTGACTGGGTGTATTTGTTACTCTATATATTTTTATTACAATCATACAATATTATGAACAAGACTTATTTTTGTTTTAATATCTGGCATTGTCAATCTTCTTTGTAGTCTACATATACGGGCTTCACACCATGGAAGAATCATACTTGTATTTAGGGTTAAAAGGATTCAGGTTAAGTTGACACATTGATTTCTTTTGAATGCAACAATTAAATGAATCGGTTTAATCATTAAAAAGTGAATAATTTTATCCTAAATGCGGATTCCCCAGAAAGTACATTTGGCCAAATTAAATTTGGGTTTCTATAATTAGTGTCAAACATGAGTACAAAGTTAATTTGAGGCAAACATGGCGCAAAAATCCTGCCGATATCACTTTGTAAATTATTGATTAATCTTTGTGATGATGTAATATCCTTTTCTGAAGCAAGTCTTTTTTTCAACGAAATAATTAACAGCATTTCGGTGTGGCTTGATCATCGGTCGAAACATAAAAACCGCACTGAGCAGTTATAACTATTGTTCTTCAGGACTTGTTATGTAGCTTCTGTTTATGTTTTGATTACCGAAATGTCTCTCTTGGGAAGGATCTATTTAATTTCACATGTTTCTAGGATTGGGACATGGTCCTAAATCAATGATACTATATGTGAACTATCTTATAGTAATAACAGTTATTGTTCTTTCTATAGGCCTTGTCGGTAGAAATTTTCCATACGTCCTGATGTTTATTGGCAGACAACCACACCTGAGCTTTGAAAAATTCTTGTGTTCATCTATACAAAGATCCTAGCACTTGATAAGGTATATTTAAAGGACCTTTTGTGCATCGAATGCTATATGTACTTGTATGTTATGTGCATAGTCTCTAGCAATTAAGCTCGATATTTTTTCATACATCAGATAGCCTTGAATGAAGCATTTTTTATCTATATAGTTCGTGTGCCAAGTAGATTTGTGAAGGAAGGTTGGCCCACATATTTCATTGAGGTTATTGGATAGTTTGAAGTTTACCCAAACGACGTGCCTTATATCGCATTTGTGTTGGACTGTCATTGTTTGATGGAACATAGAAAAAGGGGGATGGAAGCATTATTGAGGATAATCGATTCCTGTCTGCTAAAGAATCCTCAAGGTGGTTCCAGCTCCAAATGACACACAGAACAGAGCCACCGAGTTACAAATGGTTATGTCTCTGTCTTGGAAAGTTCGTGGGAAGATGTATTCCATAGCACAAATAATTAGCCTGCTAGAGAAAGCTCCAACTAAGCTCTCTTCTTATTAGATCCCTAACCGGAGGTTCATTACTTCTTGATATAATTCTTCACATATGCTGATTAATATATTTTTAAATTTAAGTGTATTATATCTTATCAGTAATTGGGAACACATTCTTTTTAGGTTAGAGCTTTGCTGTATTTAGCGCTTTGGTACTCTACTTAATGTTGGATAATGACTCATCTTAGATGTTAGAGACGATGATTATTGCTGATGATGAAAAAAATTAGGCTGAAATCAATTGTTAAAAGTCTTTTGAATGTTGTATCAGATGGCATATTTAATAAGCATATGTTGTAAAACTCATAATATGAAACCTTACCGGTCAAGTACTTGTTCTTTGTTGGAAAGAAGTCCTCATAGTCAATAAACTGAAAAGGGTGCCTCAAAAAGTCGTTGGCCTTGACTTAACTTTTCTCAGCGTTTGTTGACTCATGGAGCTCAATCATGTAAGCCTATCTTTTATGATACATGAGACTCCCATCTCTTTGTTCGATTTGTTAAATAAATCCCATTATGGAATAAATAAATCCTTCTAATAAACATCTGAGAAGAAGAAGATTGCTGGAGAAGTATGCAGCGATGTCTGCAACCTTGCTATCCAATTTGGTCCCTGACAGTCCTAGGTCGGAACACTATTTCTTTTTTCTTTTGTCTTTAAACTTAGTATGTTATTTCGTATATAAAACTGTGTGGAAAGCTGAAGTATAGCAAAGACTAAATTTATACACATCACAGGTTCATTAGTTGTGTGTTTGAGGCTTTAGACTGTATAAACTCCAAAGGGCATCATTGATTGGTATTTCTTATATGAGTTGGAATGACTATCAAAACTGGAACTTCACAATGGAATGTGCTAATAATGTTGAATTGTAACTGATTGCAAGTCACTCTCTAAGTGCAGAAGGTAAATCACATCTTCAATCAGTTTCTACATTAACTTTTATAGAACTTGACTATTGCCTATTAAATTTAAGGCTTAATCTTTTAGTATAATAGATTAAATGTTAAACTTTTTCACTCCCCGACAGCGGCCCCAAAAACTTGATGTGCTGTCGTGTAGGGTCAGTTTATTGATTACCAAGTTTTAAATTTATATTTAGCCAACTTATCCTAAAACAACACTTTAACGGGCAGTGTACCCGATCGGGTAGAGTTTCGTGGTAAGTAGGGTGTCAAACACTAAGAGCGAGGTCGTTAACTCTATATTCTATCAGTATTTTAATTACTCTAATTAAGTTAATTCTAATTACTTGTTAAACCTATGCTATATACGTTTCTAATGATAATATGGGGGGTTTCAGCCTAAGAGACTGACACAGGTTTATGGTGACAATAATCAATTCTAAACACAATAAACATGCAAGAAAACAATCAGAATATAAAAGAGTTGTGCAAGCCAAATATAGAAAACCGTATTAGCCATAATAAATCTGATTAAACGCTGGTTTGTTTATTTAGTGCAATGATTTCTTATCTCGAAGCGGCATATCATTCTTAAGACTTAGGTGGGACATCATCCTAAAACCTAGACACGTTGAAATCTTTCACAATTAACGATCCCGCATAAAGCAAGCCTTTAAGTTTAATTAAAATCTATCTAACAAGATTAAAGCAATTGTGATCTTGTTAAAACCTATCCCATCGGGACTTTACCCACTTACTTCTTGACGGTATTTTATATACTGGTAGGTCACTGTTCAAGTCTTTACATTAATCAAGAACAACTTGTTGAAACATTACGGTCACTTGTCGGTCCAACTAAGCTACTTAATTAAAGACAAAGACAGAACATTATTATGCTTCCATTGGTCCATAATATAGAAACACGATATAGAGACTATCCCTGTATCTAGCTCACTTTATAGAGCTTAACTAGACCCAGTTGAATGATAGGTTACATATTCAAAACACGTAGACAAGTATCATGTGATAAACATAATTAAACTTTCAACGATAAATTAAGAAATTGATTTTAAAACAAACCAAGGACACTTAAATCTTCATGTAAGTGGTTAATACCTTAGGGTTATTAGCCATAACCAATTTATAATAATACGATACGTGATCAAATAACCAAGGTAAACTAAAACGATATATACAAACCAACGATACCAAAAATTTAAATTATAACAAGATGTATAGTGAATACACGTGTCATCTATGGAATTCTGATCGATGCTTTGACCTTTAGTTTGCTCTCTTTTCATTCAGAAATCGTCTTTTATGTGTAATGGATATGGAGAATATGATTTTGCACACCAAAACCTCGTTTTTGAGTCTTTCTATTTATAGTTTGGTAGAAAAAGACCTGGATACACCCTATAGGGCTAGGCCAATACGGGGTATAGCGGTATTTTTTCTTTGAGTGCGTGCAAAGTTAATAAATCATAAAAGATTCATCCCCCAAAGATATAATAGCTCGTATCTTTGAAATGGTTATCAATCAGGAAACCGTATGGTAGATGATTATATAGCGCCGATTTTGAATATAGCTTGTACGCTTTTCTTGTGAAGAGTCGGACGCTCCCTGACACGCCCAATACCTATATTGTTGGATACGGTGATTGGTAATCAAATATGCAAGTCTACAAAAGATATCATCGTTTTAGCTCCAAAATGTGCGCCTTTTAGCATATCTTCACAAATCACTCCCCAAGTACTGCAAATAACATCTTATACAAGCAATTAAGTGTAAATATTTTGCCAATAAGTTATATAAAAGTGTAAGCTTTTTCAGATAATTGAAGGTATAAAATGTAAGCCTAATCTTTGATGTCATCAGCAATGTACCTAATCGTTGCTGTGTAGTATAGGCAAGACTCGGGGGTTGTTATCGTTCTCTAGGGGAATAGGTTGGGAAGGCTTGAGCACGGTCTAACAGAATTCTAGGGGTTGAGAGAAGATTCTTTTTGTGTTTTTATATTTTATATAAAGATCATGTTTTTAGTGCAAATATTAATGATATTTAATCTAAACGATCTCTTATTTTTGGTGTGACAAACATTGACTGTAGATACGTAACGTAAAGTGTCCAAGTTACTCGAAATCACAATCATCAATGCATACATGCATCAACATCTCTCGACCGTCTCAAGTATGCATCAAGACGGACAGGTTTACACCTGACGTAAATCACGCAAGGTATGGATAAACAAATCATTAAACTTAATTAGTGATCAAGAAAATAATTTTTTTTCTTCTTAATCCATCATATTTTTAAAAACTAGACTTTTATAAAAATACACAAAATAGTTTTAATTAAATAAAAATAAGTTTTATTTAAAAAACATAAAATTTGAAATTCAAATTTCCCCCCCCCCCCCCAAACTGCTGCCCGATCTAAGTCATAAAACCTTCCCCCAAAAAGACACAAAATCGGAGCGTCAAATCAAGGGGCGGCCCCCTTATATATACGGGACTGGGCCGGACCCGCCCCCAGTCTGACCGTGTGGGGAATCCTGGCTATAAATACTGGTCCACCCCTTGCTGAAAATTAACCCTCTTTGCATAGATTTTTCAAATTCCTTTCTCTCTTTAAAATCCCATTTCTCTCTCTAAATATCTTGATCACTAACATAGTTTAATCTTGTTTAAATGTGATCCAATCTTCTATCAATTTCCTGTTTTCCCTCATGTGCAGAGAAAGAACTTCGGTATCTCAAGATCCGAAGTTATGTAGTCTAGGTATAGTCCATTTGTAATTTATTTTGTTACTAATATAGATCAATCCATGTCTTCCAATCTTTATGTGTGTAGATCCAAATGATGTATAATATTTGGATGGGTTTGATTGAGGTTTTGTTTATATTTTAATACCTTGAAAATACATTGGCCGTGAAGTTGGTAGATTGGTTCTAGCTAAGATTAGGACATCGACATCTAGCTTAGTGTAGGAAAATAATGTAAGCGACGCGTGTTTATGTGTTTTAGGCCATAAAACACAAGGTTTGGCTATGTTGGGCCCATAAAACATAACGGGGATTTTGTTTGTACCACTAAAAAAGAAGAACTCGACATCTATCTTAGTGTCGAAAAATAATGTAAGCATTTGGTATAATAGTTTTCTACCGCCGAAAGGAGCATGTTGATTAGTGAATAACTCTCGATATGGATACTCGAGGAGTGGAGTAGGGCGGAGGAGAGGAGCTTCATGACCAACCACTATAAATCAACACCGTGTCGGTTTGCATTTTCTTTTAAACCTTTCGCTTTAAACTATTTCTTTACATTTACCGCTTTACTTTTATTACTTGCATTGTGTCCATAATTGAGTGATTGGTTGTGCATATCTGTAGTTAAGGTTGTGTATCTCTATGTTGCTAAATATTGTGAGTAAGATTATATTTATTAAATCCTTTGTTAGCTATTATAAACCAATTATCAAAACTGCTCATATTTCATCAAACTTGATTGGTGATTTGATACAAAAGATCTAGTCTGAAAACCTCTTCTAGAGGCGGTCCTATAATTCAGGCGGCCCCTTGATATACTTGGCGGCCCCCATATAAATGATGAGGACCCCAGTAGAAGAGTGAATGTAATCTTGATTTAAAGTTTTTTTAATTGAAACCTATTCAACCCCCCCCCCCCTCCCACAACGAACGGTTTCCATAATTGGTATCACAGAGCCAACGTCGCACTAGTTTTCAAAACAAATGGTTTTAAAAATAGAGATACATCCATGGGTATCAAATTACCCATAAGGGGGATTAAATTGAAAATGTTTGATGTTTGTGATTCGTACTAGTTTTGTTATTAAATTATACTTCGTAATACTAGCTTGAAAGAAAAATTTCTCAAAAGTAACTTGGAAGTGTCACTATATTTGTCTAAGTCGTAAGAGTAGAAATGATGTCTAAAACAACGAAATTTAGTACAGGAACAACTTTTTTAAAATCCTATGGTTCACATCAAGTCACCAACTGAGTTGTGAATAAAAAACCGTGTTTTTTGGGTCACTGGTGGCGGTCCCATAATTGTTTGGGCGGCCCCCTAATATATCTGGGGGCCGTCACCTTTATGGGGGTCGTCTGTCTGTTTCAACAGAATTTGGCAAACTTTGAAAAATCATATAAAATCAACCGTAAGTCCGTAGAAGTCGTGCCACCCGCCATTTCAAAGTGAATTGAGTCTACTTTCATTTAAAAATACTTCCAAGTCTTCATTCTAAACTTAAATAAGTCAGAAATGCAAAATACTATATAGTGGTCAAAACTGAGTTTCGATTAAAACGTAAAACATTAATTTTATATTTTCCTTTGTGTCGAGCATTTCTAGTTAGATATAATTCTTTGAAAAATAGTGTAATTTTTTCCTTTTAATATATTGATCTTAATTAATTTTGAAATGGAGAGGAACTATATTATTATCAAAATCATATCAAGCTAAGTATACATCTTTAGTATACTAATACAAAAACAACGACGAATATCTATATTGTTTATGCTAGATGAATAATGTGGTGTTTTACTTTGTTTTTCAACTTAGGTTAAATAGATATTAATAAGTAAATCATTATTATTTGGTAATTGAGCTAATTATATAACTACATGCATGGTGCCATGGTATAACTATTTGTATGTTACTTGATTTCGGATTATGCCTAATAGGAAATTACGCTAGATTTCTTGTGTTAAGTTGCAAAATTGTTTGTGCATTGCATATAGGCATAGATCACTATATTTACAAGTGTTACATAAACATCTTGTAGATCATTTTGAGTGTAGTAACCCACTTAGGAATGGGAGTTTAATAGTTTGTCAAGTGTGTGAAAAAATAATGTCCAAGATCAATATATTAAAACCCGTCACAAAAAATTTAATAACTCATCAACTCTCTTCCAACAATAATGTTCTAAATCATTTCAACAGTCTTGCGGTGTTGAAATTGGGTGGTAAACAAAATAAAAGATTGTATTAATACATTGGTAATTAAGTAAAAGAAAATGTATTTTTAAACTTTGCTTGTGCTTGCATTGTTTCTAAACACACACAAATTATATTCTTTTTAACCAACGTATAGTATTTTACAAAAGATGTGTGTTGTATAAAAATGCCTTAGTAGAGAAAATCATTTATATACTCATAAAATGTCAAAAACTATGCATACTATACATAACAACAAATAGTATTCCGCATAAGCAAAATATATCACAATCTTGAAGTAAGAAATTAACTTGTCATTATTCATCAACCTCACCTTACAACTACCTTACAACTAGTCTTAGGATTAATGGAACACACTATGAAAATCTTTATTTGTTTTCTTTTAAAAGAGTGTTCGTGAGGGTCAAGAAAGATTTCGAATATATATCGATTCATTATTCAAATTATGATTGATATTATTATCGAATCTAATTGACAAGTTTTCGAGTATGGACAAGAAATCGGATTCTTATTTGTCTAGCTTTAAGATTATATCAAAATGTAACAAGAGATATTATCTTAAACCTACATACTCAATCACACTTGATTGATATGAAAATAACGACATCCTTTTCCAAGACGATAAGAATATGCATCGGATCATAACTCACACTTGTGTAAATGATGTCATATTGAGTCTACTTGTCCAATAGTTGTGTTCCAAATATTTGGCAAATATATGCATAAAATACACAATGAAGTAGGATTGACGACTTGAATGTTTTATCCAAAATATTCAAGTAATTTACCTTGCAATGCATTTGGTAAAGTCGTCATTTCCGAAAAGCCAAACATGAGCAAACGTACAACATATGTAACTTTGCTCAAACAATTCAAAAGCACAACTCAAAACTCAAATTCTCTTCTCATCAAAACTTTCTCTTACTTAACCAAATAAGCATACTATTTCTTCTTCACCAAATGAGAACCCTTTAACCATCTAAGGTTAGGACTAGGAATAATTGAACATATTCAACAAACCATTTTTGTGCTTTCTTTCAATAAGTGATCATAAGAGGATTTTGAATATGAAGATGATTATTATTTAAACGATAATCAATCTTATTATTCAATCTAATTGCAAAATTAAAATATGAACATGAAATCGAGACTAGGATTTATCTATATAACAGAAATATCAATCAAATAACCATAGATATTTTTCCGTATCTACATGTTTAACCATCCTCTGTTATTACATGAAATCATGAAGTCGATTGCAAGACAACAAGATTAGTCATCAAATTGCAACTCACACTTGCAATGAAGATGTTTTATTGAGTCTAAAGTGTTCAAATATTGTGTTATTAGCTATGGTCAAATTATACATGCTAAGCTTAACACACTCTGATGACGTATAGTCCAACCTTGGGTCATGAACCCGACCCGCGAATAATACTTATACCCAGACCCATAATGAATGGGCCATAGCGACATCAATACGGGTTTCCAAGGCCCGAGTGGGACTGCCTATAGAGAAGCCCATGGCATATGGGTTATCGCAGCGAGGATTTAGGCCCATGAGGCCCAACTAGCGCACACGTGCGCAGGTATCTATACAACCGGTACGAACGGGTCATAATCATGGAGGTGGGTCCACAACTAGTTACTAAATAACTGTGGGGCCCACTTGGGTAATTTTAATACTAACCTAATTATATGGGACAAAAGCCCATTAGGGTTCGTGAGTATATAAAAGAGCACCTCGACTCTCATCTAGGTATGGCCTCTCATAACCCTAACTTACTACCAAAACCTAAACGAATTACTTACTCTCACGCCGAGATAATCGTGGTATACAATCCACGGTAAGCCTAACGGTGCTTTGCTTTCATAGGTGCGTGGTCTCATACCATCATGACTTAATTGATACATGAAACCGGATCCTTACAGATCCGTGTTTACAACCTAATCGGACCTAATCAAGGATCGTCAACTTTGTGATCAACACACTCTAAGTAGGATTGACGACTTATGGATTTCCATCAGGAAACTCATAAGTACTCCAACTTGATAAGCAAGTCTTGGATGCCATTTTTAAAAACTCAAACCAAAAACCCTTATAACTTGTATAAGCTTCTCCTAATAACCTAATTTCAACACCATCTCCCAAATAGTGGGATAATGATCCTTGCCCAAATTTGGCACCTCCACGGATCGATGGATCCTTCGTCTTAGATTCATCTTCGGATTAGGTAAATCCTCCCTACGGCATTATATTTAAAACATCTTCCTCTTGTGAATTTCTTGCTTAAAAGTCCAACATACATGTAACTAACCTTTAGTAAATCATCATTATTTATACAAAGAAACATACACAAGATCTATTGAGGTAAATAACCTTAATTGGATTTCTTTCATAAAAGACATGCAAAGGTGCATTCTTTGAACACTCTCATTATAGAGATGAAAAGATAATACACATGTTATCTTTGCTACACTTCATTAGGCAAATATAGGAATTCTATTTTGTCTAACATGAGAATGACTACTGGAGAACCTATT
>BQNB010181706.1:0-12567 GCA_026074375.1 Tanacetum coccineum
AAGCATACACCCTCGGTGTTTGGAGCTCGTGAAGTTAGGACTATCATTGTTGCATACTTGTTTGACGTGTTGTGTATGCAGCCATAGAGGTGATAATTTAATCACTCGTTTCAAGATCAAGATTCTCGTTTAATTGACTTTGTCATTAAAAAAAGGTTAGTGTTTTCTCTTTATGAATATGTGTTAATTCTTGCTATCATACTAGATCCATCCGCTGCGTACTCGTAGTAAATGGTTTACCTAGTTGTTAAATCCCAACATTGTTACCTCCTCCACCGATGACATCGAAATCAGCACCATTTTAAACACTAGATTCCACTACTTGAAAGTTCACCTTCTGATTAGTAAATGTATCACTAAGCATATTAGCATATGAAACCGGCGTTTAGAAAGTACCTTAATAATAGTCAAATTTAACTCTTTTATTAGATTAGTCCAAAGTAATATGAAATGTTTTGAAAACTAGGTATCTAATCGATCTGGTCGAGTCACCAGGTTATCGGGTTATCGGTTCGACCATTAGGTCAACCCAGTTGATGACATCAAATAACGTATATTTTATAGCATCATTTATCCTATGTAATTAACCCATTTTGTATAATTATTGCAAAGAATTGTTACTTAATCTTTTGTATTTGAGAATTGCAGTAATTATAGAGTACTTGGTGAAGATATGCTAATAAACATGTATTCTGGAGCTTAAATGAAGAGTTTGAGAAAGTCTACTGATCTGACAGCCAATACGCCGTATTATTCTAGACCTATACGACGTATCCAAGACTTTGACGAATCAAAAGACCATTGCCTGACTTTGAAGAATACGTCGTATCCACATCAATGATACGCCGTATATAATACCTTGGTCAATGAAGAAGAATTAACTGGTTTTACCTCAATATGTCGTATCCATCAAGAAGATACGGCGTATCCGTGCCTGCACTTCACAAGAAACCACGAAGGCATAAAGACAAATATGCCGTATCTAGTAGACACCTATAAGCCGTATTTAAGATATAGAAGGTGAATATTCTGGAAGATATCAAACGTGGTCTTTACTCCAAGAAATCTCCAATACGCCGTATCCCACATCACTCGATACGACGTATCGACGAGTTTCCAGACTCTATAAATAGACGATCCTAAACTCAGTTTTAGGTATGCTAGTGAATCCCTAAACCACCAAGTCGACCAAGAGACGAATAAAGGAGCCTAGAAGGTCAGAAAAGATCCTCAAGATCATAGAAAAACTCTTATAATCTTTGCGCAACCGAATACGCGTTCGATTAAGGTTTCTTTATTTTAATCGTTCATATATCAAACCGTGTGTATTTTTATAATGACTATCGGCTGATACCTTTAGGTATCATCCATGTTTATGAAGATCTAATGTTTGGTTTGTTTATCTTGATTGCTTAATTTATTGTTGAATTATTGATTATGTTTATCAATTTATATTCTTTTACGTGCTTGAGTATGCGACCTATCATTCAACTGGGTCTAGTCCTACATATTTAATGCGCTTTGCCAACTTACAGTGTTGTTTGGGTTTAGGTAAGATCTTGGGATAGCTCTCCTTATTGCAATTTTTCATATATCCAAGATCATAGAATCACAAATATTGACCTATCCTTGCCTTTAGTTTAGTGAGCTTAGTTAAGCGATAACGTGACCTTGGTATCAAGACTAGATACATTCTTTTTCCATTGGTAAGGACACTGCGTCGGGCTAAGTGAATATAGTTTATAAAGAGCCGTTAAGCAGTAAGTGGATAAAGTCTCCATGAGCTAGGGTTTAGTAAGAACACCATTATTAATCTCCTGAGATAGATTATAATCAACGAATGCTTGCTTTATGCGGATGCTTCTAATTGTGATAGAATTAGCGTGTCTAGGTCTTAGGAAGAAGTACCGCCTAAGTCTAGGAATGATATACCCTTCGAGATAAGACAATCATTGCACTAAATAAACAAACATGCGTTTTATCAGATTATTGATAGATGATATGTTTTCCTAACATTAGTTCTTCTGAACCGTTCCTCTCTTATTGTTGTTTTTGTCTTCTTGTGTGTGTTTACTTGCTTTATGGTCATCAACCTTATGTTAGTACACAAATCGTGCCAGTCTCTCACGGCTAAAACCCCCCTTTTGCATTCGTTTTATGTTTTAACTTAGATAATAAATACCGAGTAGAATTTAGGAATTTAATGCTCCTCGCTCCGTAGTGATCGACACCATACTTACCACGAAACTCCATCTGTCGGGTACACTGCCCGTTAAAGTGTTGTTTTTAGGTATAATCGGCATAAAATAAGTAGTAAAAATTGATACATAAATAACACCTACACAATGACACATTAAGTTTTTGGCGCTATTGCCGGGAGTGAAGTTGTTTAATTCTTATTTATTATGTTTTTAGTTTAGTTTAGATTTAGCTTTAGTTTAGATTAATTTTCATATTTGTGTGATTGTTTTGTGTGTTTAATTTTCTGCATTGTATATCTTTGCATATTGTATGTTTGTGTGCATTATTGCAGTTCGTTGTAACTTTCTAAATCGAATACTCAATACGGCGTATAATTTTTTTTCAAACCAATACAACGTATTCGACTCTATCATCAATACGGCGTATTCAGTTCACTGAATACGGCGTATTAAGCAATTTGACAGTTTCTTTCCTAGCAAATTTATTACAGGTTCAAATGGACGACCCCAACATTACTATAGAGGAATATATCAGGCTTGGGGAAGAAAGAGCTCGTAAACAAGGTAAAGTGTTTAACTGGGAAACTGCTAAGTATAGTAAAATCTGGTACGATGAAGACGTTCACGACCTTAGATCCATTGAAAACGAATTCCCAGCTATAGCCTTCAATGATAGTTTGAAATCAGGTGAAACACTGTCTTGTGAACCCACGGTAAGTTCTCTTAACAACGATGAAATTGACTTTCGAATATCGTTTGACGAATCCGACGATGAAGATTACACGGTAGTTTTTGACAAAAACTCGTTTTCTTATAAAAAAAATTTCTACCAAAGATTTGAAAACGGATAATTAAAATGTCATGCCTTCAATTCCACCACCCGAGCCTACGGTCAGTTGTTTTAATGATTTAGACTTCCTTAAAGATTTTGAGAACGAATTTCCAGCCATTGTTTACAATGGTACTCAAACGTCTAAATCAGATTTATTAACTGAACCGATTTTTAGCCCTCAACATATCGATGAATTTCATTTAAAAGATGAAACATCATTGTCCGAATGTGATGAAGAGGAACAAAACGTTTTATGCTTTAATAATTTATTTTCTTTTAACGTAATTTACCCCGATGAATTAAAATTGGATACGGACAATGATAATGATAAAATCGATATTGAACACTCTTCGGGGGATTTATCTATCAAACCGTTACCTGATGTAATAAATAACGATGTTGGTGCATATGCACATGAGTCAAATAAGCTTTCAGAAACAAGTCATGATACATCTAATAAATTTTTCAAAATTGGAATTTTTACCAAGGAATTAAATCTTAATATCGTGGCTTGTAATTATCTTAACAATGGGATGTCATTCATTTTCCTAATCAAGAATTTGTATGTGCCATTTGGCATCCCGTTCGACCCCAAATTGTTTTATAAGTATGGGATTAAATTGGGGCAAGTCTAACTTAAAGACTTTTCTGTAAACAAAAGTGCTTGCTGGGAGACAACCCGAAATGTATTTTTAATTTTTATCGAGTCTGTCTTCCCAGATTTTCTATACGGCGTATCCAAACCCCATAGATACGGCGTATTGAATATCTGGACGTTGTCCAGTCTTTATTTTTATCTTGAGAGATGTTGGTGTAGGTCTGTAGTCTTGTCCGTGTCTTCTCTAAATGAGCCCAAGTCACGTGTTATTCTTCCAAATGCTTTCCAAATGTGAAATACCTAAAAAGGAACGATTAAGTACCTATTTTAGGCATAAATGCATGATTTAAGGGGTTAAACGACCCAAAAAAGTATATAAAATGACACCTCATCAAGCACAGTCTATACGACATATTCATTAAATGAATACAGCGTATACAGGTATCAATACGACGTATCATAGGGAATGGATACGGCGTATCAACTTGTTTTCTTATAATTTACCTAGGACCTCGCTGCAAAAATATCGACGAAGTTGGTGAAGTATCAATCATCTGGAATCCTATGTGTGATTGTAGTCATGCTGGCATTTAGATGCATTTACAACATACAATCTTGCTTATAAACTCAACTTGGAGAATCTACCGAGCAAAATATCAGAAAGTTTGTCATTCTAATTCTTTTTAATTCCTGTTTTTAATGTTTTATCTATACAACGAGGATGTTGTATAATTCAAGTGGGGGATAGGAATTAGAATGATACTTGTCCTATTTTTAACACTAAAATGCTTAAATTATGCTCAAAATTAATTTTTTTTCAAGCATACTTTTGTGAAATTACATGTTACATATCCCACACACAATAACCCTTATTAGATATTATGAGGATTCAACCTTATCTGTTTCCAAATGTTTACCAAAATTCTACAAAATATGACTGTGCCAGTGATGGTGTAGACTTTAGAACTTGGCTTGGTATATCTATTCGAGATCACAGTGATGAGTACTATGGATTTAGATGGATGAACTTGTTTAAATTGGTAAATTTTAGAATTACACCCAAAACGCCTTTACTTGTTGCTTATTAACGAACTACACTGGTTAGTTAACCCCCGTATAAACCCTTTGTTTACTCTCACTTTAAGAGTAAGATACCCCTAGAACAGCGCGTAGAGCCAAACCTTTAGGAATTACACCAATTGTTAATTTCGTTACACCTTTACACCTTAGCCTACCTTGTTAGATTAAGTTTATTTTACAGTTGCTGGTTGCTTAAAGTGTAAAGTATGTATTTCCTGAATTTTGTGTCATTTTCTATCTTTGGTGCAGTTGGAAATTTGCACATCGCAAATGGGAATGTATAAAGTAGTCAAAACTCATGTATTTTTACTACCAACGCAATTATTGGTACGTTCGAAGAATGAAGAATTATCGAAGGAATTATCCGGAATTATTATGATCGTGAAAATGGTGAAATTACACTGAGTTTCGTAGTATAGTGTTAGCAAAAAAAAAGAAAAAAAAGAGAGAGAGAAAATTAGAAAAATCACAACAAAAAAGAGAAGGAAAGTTTAAAGATAATCGTTTTGCAACTTCCAAAGGAATTACATGAAGGATCGATTATTCGTTGATACAAATCGACGATGTAGAGTATTGTATAAAGTGGAAGATATCGCCACTTACCCTGTAAAGTATGTAAAGTATGGGATGATTGGGAAGTTGACCGTTACGGGAACGCCAACTTAGGTTGTTGTTTTTGATCTATGATCAAGACGTTTGTAAATAGTTGTGTCTTTATCATGGTTACGGTCGGGAAAAAGTGTCTAGCAACTTGTATTTTAGACTTAATCTATTTGTTTCGTAATTTTTATTTAACAACAATTTACTTCTCTTTCCTAATGACTAGCCGCTGGTTTTACGCGAATGAGGATGTGTACGAGCGTGCATGTCTATTCCGTCGTTACGGCCATGTATGCATGTCTCAGCTGCCTCGTTGGTTTACGACTTTTGGTGAAAGTTAGAAGGTCCCTACCCTATATCATTCTTCATCCTAACCGTTGGTTAAATTCGAATGAGGATGTGATCGAACACACATGTCTATTCCGTCGTTACGGCCATGTATGTGTGCTTCAGCTGCCTTGTTGGAGTGGTACTTCTGGTGAAAGATTGAAGAATGATCAACCCTAAGCCTTATCATATAAACCCATATTTACCTTTATAAACTTGTTACTCCTTAGCTTTAGCGGTGGAGATGTGTATCCTTGCCAAGCTTATGATAGAATACTCGTCACGACCGAGCAATTGAGCGAATTAGTTACATGTTACCACATAGATTAGTTGAGTGATTTGAGTGTTTTCATCTTCCTATTTCGTGAGGTGTTTGGTTGTGTACTTGTAATAGATCAAATAAATGCTTTAACGGAAAATATCCTTAGGGATACATTTTTATAAACTTCTAAAGGCTACTTGAGGACAAGTAGGATTCAAGTGGGGGGATATTTGATGACATCAAATAACGTCTATTTTATAGCATCATTTATCCCATGTAATTAACCCATTTTGTATAATTATTGCAAAGAATTGTTACTTAATCGTTTGTATTTGAGAATTGAAGTAATTATGGAGTACTTGGTGAAGATATGCTAATAGGCACGCATTTTGGAGCTTAAATGAAGAGTTCGAGAAAGTCTACTGATCTGACAGCCAATACGCCGTATTATTCTAGACCTATACGACGTATCCAAGACTTTGACGAATCAAAAGACCATTGCCTAACTTTAAAGAATACACCATATCCACATCAACGATATGTTGTATCCATCAAGAAGATACAGTGTATCCGTGCCTACACTTCACAAGAAACCACGAAGGCATAAAGACCAATACGCCGTATCCAGTAGACACCTATACGCCGTATTCAAGATATAGAAGGTGAATATTCTGGAAGATATCAAACGTGGTCCTTACTCTAAGGAATCCCCAATACACTGTATCCCACATTGCTCGATACGGCGTATCGACGAGTTTCCAGACTCTATAAATAGACGATCCTAAACTCAGGTTTAGGTATGCAAGTGAATCTCTAAACCACCAAGTCGACCAAGAGTCGAATAAAGGAGCATAGAAGGTCAGAAAAGAGCCTCAAGATCATAGGAAAACTCATATAATCTTCGTGCAACCGAATACGTGTTCAATTAAGGTTTCTTTATTTTAATCTTTCATATATCAAACCGTGTGTATTTTTGCAATGACTATCGGTTGATACCTTTTGGTATCAACCATGTTTATGAAGATCTAATGTTTGGTTTGTTTATCTTGATTGCTTAATTTATCTAATCTTGATTGCTCTAATTTATCATCTGAATTATTGATTTATGTTATTCACAAGAACCATGTTATTGTGCCTTAATACTGGCTACCTATCCTGGTCTACGTCCCTATACATATTTAAGGCCTGCAACTTTCGTGTTTGTTTGGGCGTAAGGCTAACGCAGTCCGCAGATACTCTCCAAATCTGCAATTTAATATATCTAAATCAGTTATGTGATCACAAAACTTGACCTATCTTTGTCCCTTTGATTGTGACAGCTTAGTTGACCATAAGTTAAACCATTTGGTACAACAAGTACGTTCTAAAACCAATTGGTCAAGGACTCGGCACGAAGACTCCTAGACACTACAAAGAGCCGTTAAGCAGTAAGTCGGTAAACGTCATCGATGAGCTAGGGTTAAGTAAGAGCACCATTATTTTCATGCCTAATCATTAGATTATAATCAACATATGCTTACTTTATTGCGATGTGTCTAATTGTAATATAATTTTACATGTCCCTAGGATCTTATAGGAAGAAGTACAGCCCTAGAGGTCTAGTAATGATAAGCCCATTCGTAGTCACAAATGTTAATCAATTTGCCCAATAAACAAACCTCACATTTTATCGGATTAATCATGGTTGATATGTCATCCCTTTACCATATCACTTGCTTGACATTCCTCTATCCATTTGTCTTATCTTTCTTGGTGTGTTGTTTTATTGCTTTAATTGTCCAAAACCTAGGTAAGATACACAAAAAACCTGTCAGAGCTCATCGGGCTGAACCCTCGCCATTTTGCATTAGTTTTCGAGTTTCACACTTACTATAACACAAAACGTACAGATAATTAGTAAATTAACCACACTCCTGCTCTATATTTGATCCGACACCCTGACTACACGTAAACTCCTATCCTGACACGGGTGAACACTGGCCCTTATAAAGTTGTTTGTTTTTAGGTATATGTCGTCATAATATATAATAGTAAAACTTGACACAATACAGATAAACACCTACATAGCGACACATCAAAAACCGGGGTCACTTGCACAACAAAAAAATATTTTATATAGTATTGTGCAATGATATTATATATATAATATAATATATATAATATATATATATAATCATCAATATATATATATATATCATATCATATATATATATATAAATCATAATATATGCAATGTATATAACAGGAAGCATTTGACTATTAATGCCCCGTCCATCTTGGATGCCATTCAATTAACTATATATTTATTATTCTTTTTTTCTTACACTTTTTCCTTTTTATCTTTTTTAACTAAAAAAAATAAAAACAAAAAAAAAAAACAAAAAAAAAAGAAAAACAAAAAAAAACAAATAAAACATTAAATTTAAAAGATAAATTTATTGATATAATATGCTTATATATATATATATATAAAAATATAAAATATAAGTCAATATATATATATATATACTATACTATACTATAATGACTGACTATATATATCTACAATGTAATATTAACAGGTGGATATATGACATTTCAATGCGCCCGTCTCTTTGATGCCATGTCATTAACTTTTATTTATTTTTTAGACATGATATTTAAAGAGAAATTTATTATAACGCCATTGTCATCACGACTACCCATGTGTTTGACACAATTTTATGCCACGTCATAAAGCCATGCCATCATGTTTTTTTTGTAAATTTCATTTTTTTAATAATTTATTGTAAAATTCGTTTTTATTAAAAAAATTGTCACTAACAAGATTTGAACATAATACCTTTGTGATATTAGCAAACCACACAACCACTAGACTAGCTAACTTTTTTGAATTATATCTTGCAAGTTAAAATATATAAGGTCATGCATTGATATTCTTTTTAGATAATTTTGGAATTGATTTTAAGAAGATATGCATCACAAAGAATCAGGTTGGTCATCTTCTTATCATATAAAAAAAGGGGTACGTGAATAATATTTAGGTCTCTCAAAGCAAAACCCTAAAAAGAAAAAACCATATACGTAGGAACAATGATCATTGTTTGCCTCAAGCCAAAGTTTGATTTTTATATCTCTTGCAGGTAGTCTGAGATCCCATATCTGTTTTTGACAAATGGTAAGTACATTACTTGATACATGTTTAATTGTGTTATTTTTTTGATAAGCTGTGTTAATTTAGGGTTTTATGTATATAAACCCTAAGTTAACTTATATTTGTTTCTTATATGTGTAGAATACTGATGACAATGGAAGCTGTTGTTGAGAAAGGTTTCTTAATACTTGATGTTTTTGTGATTAATTTTTATTCAAGCATGTTAAGTTAGCTTATGAACCAACATTATGGGATACAAAGTGGTAAGTTTTATTATATAAATATGCTACATAAAAACTTACAGCAACATAATTGATTTTGGTGTCGTTTAATGTGATTTAAAGATTAATAGGATGGACTTATGGCCACCGAAAACTGTGATTGTAGATGCTGATGTTGGAATCCGTAGAAGAAAACTTGTATGTTTTGTTGGGGGACTTGACCTATGCAATGGTCGATATGATAATCTGAAGCATCCGATGTTTGAAGCTCTAGAGACACTACATGCAGATGATTAACATAATCCTACTTTCACGGTAACTTCTCATATCTAGCTAGATCCTTAACTGTTAATGGATCAGAGTAATTGATTATAGGCTAATTATATAAACATGTAACCAACAAGTATTGCCTATTATCTTTTGTAGTTAAATAAATGCAGGTAATATCATTCATTCGTATGTCTTTAATTTTGTGGTAGATATTATTTTGCTATGATATGTATGACAGATGTATTAATTCCTTCACTGGTGGGTGATTCTGCCACGCATATATTGCAGCTTGGAACCATGCTTGTGAGAATATAGTGGACAAAAGTTATTTGCTTTTTGATTCGTACATTTTTTTGTATAAAATAGCCAATGACATCATATTGAAAATGAGAAGCTTCAAAAACACTTATTACAGCTGGTTGACAGATTTAGTCATTATATTAGTAGGCATATGACAAAACAAGCATCTTGGAGATAGTCGGTATACTTGAAATTAGTTCAAATAGCATTTAATTAGCTGTGTGCTTCTTGTGCAGTCCCAAAAGGTCTACTTTATCCGATATATTAGCTGATTCGACTCTTTACTTTTATAGCTTTTTGTGTTACATTATTTATATATCTCTCTTTGTAGAGTATGATTCATTAGGATTGTGGTGAAATATATTTTAAATTTTCTATTGGTTTTCTTTCAGCCTCCCAAAATTAAATCATTCATCAATGGTGTAGTTGCTACACCGCTTGAAAAAATCTAGGAGCCCCTGAAAAGATTCGTTTGGGAATTTAAGAAGGTAAATATAAAATATATTTTATAACGACTGTAGCATAACTTTCTTTGCATCATGATTGTCGATTCTAATTCTTGATGCAGGGGGACTTTCATCATTGGCTTGATCTATTTAACCATTTTGAACGTACTTCGAGAAATACATAAAACCAAGGAAGGATTTGCAGTTTGAGGATGATTTCTTAGAGCATGATCATCCGTTCTTGAGAGAAGATGTTTTTTAGATTCTACGTGTTGTCCAGATAATTCTAAAAAACTACACAAATAAACACTTCTATAGTTCTTATGAGGTAAAGTTTTGTGAACTGATATTTGTTGATTTTAGCAATATATTGAAAACATAAAAACCTTTCACCAAATCTAATTATCTTTTTTTATATAATTCATTTATTTTTATATAATTCTTTGTACTTTGTAGGATTACCATCTCAGATAGCATTTTTCTGAATGGGGTTGAATGCCAAATGCGTGCATCCATTTGCCTTCTTCTTTGACAGGTTTAGACTCCATACATGCTTATATCCATTTGCGTAGACGTTTTGTTTCATTCATTTATTTACACGTTTGAGTCATACGTGTGAAGTTCTTTTTCTTGTGACGATACAACCTTTTTACTGCTATATTTGTTTGCAGATATTATCACATGGTTTGTGAAGAGCATTTTGTCCTTCGTTGGCCTGATAATTTTTCACTTGATTCTGGTGCACCGTTGCTTTGTGCTGGAATCACAAGTTACACTTCTCTTAAGAAATTTGGACTAGGCATACCTGATATGAAAGTAGGCATGGTGGTCTTGGTGGGGTTGGTCATGTTGCTACCAAGATGGCTTGATTTGGTACTTAATTCATGACACCATTTTTTGAATACATACCTCAGGTTTGTCTTGATTTGGTACTTAATTCTTTTAACAACCTTATAGGATCTGAACACGAAACCTTAATCCTCGCTTTAATGTGAGTGTGTAATGACCTGTGTACGTGAAGGTCTTTGTTGTTTAAACCTTTTCTGTTACGCTTTGAAGGTCATTATTTTAACGTACATAGTAAAGCTAAAGTGTCTGATAGATGATGGCAGGTATTCACAACGCTAACCATATGGGTTTATTTTGGAAAGTAAGTTCTTTTTCTTATTTCGTGTTTAACTTTCACTTGCATATTTCGAACAATGATAATGGCTAAATTTTGTTTTACTTCTCTTCATAGGGTGTTTCATCAATCTAATTTTCATAGAGGCATTTGGTCTCACTTTGATTGAGGTACCTTTTTCTACTTTTAGCATTTGAGTTATTAATTTATAATACTAATAGCAGATCTTTATAAAAAATTCAATGAACAGGCTGCAGCTTATAGGCTACCGATGGTTGCACAAAGAATAGAGGTCATTGCTAAATTTGCAAGAAAAAGCTATGAAGTTAGTTTATGAGGATAATGCTATGAAGATGGAGGAAACTAAAAAAACCGAGTTTGGCCTGCAAGAAAGTATAACAGTATACGGGGTATCCAATTCTAATAAAGGTTGATTTCACATCTTAGTCTCTCAAACAGGTTTAAATTGATTGATTTGCTTTTGTGTTTAATTGTGGTGTAATTATAATTTGGATTCATAATCACTTTGTATGATTGTTAGTTTTTTAGTTGTTAGGATTCTAGAGTGGTTGCTTTGGTCGTGCAATAGATGTATATTTGTCTTCAATTTTGTAAAATGCGATCTTTCCAACCCAACAGTGATATGGCGTCATGATTCATTTTTTTTGCATCTGCAGCAAGAGATAAGCCAGTCTTGTGGCAGCTTACACGAAATATAGCTGGAAAGTCTCTCAGTTATTCATAAATTCCTTTGCCAAAGCCCTTGAGGTAGATTTTCTCAGGTTTTTTAAGCTACACAAATTATTATCTTATTTACTGTACTTGAAAACCTGAAACCAACTTGAATTTAACTTTTATATATGCATCTATTTTGAATAAAACAAGTCTTTGGCATGTGGGTTATGTGTTACATTGTGTGCATTTCTTACGCAACACATCTTTAATTATGTATATAGAACTAATGGTTGGAGGTAAAATGATGTTAATGATTTTTTTTCTATTTATGAAAGATGTAGAAAGTCAGTAATTTATGAATAAAATAAAGTCAGAGACGACAATCAACTTAAACGGTTAGTTCCTACTCTATATTGTTTCGTTCAATGATAAGCATATTGAACAATAATTGACTTCATTAGCTCAAAATTATGTTTTTTGTTAATGCTTTTACAAGCGT
>BQNB010181707.1:0-12567 GCA_026074375.1 Tanacetum coccineum
ATAAAGTAATTAACGGTTCATGATAGTGGGGTCTTAATGGAAAATGTAAGGACTTAGGCAATAATATATCAGGATAGCATACAGTTGAAAAAACACTCATATTCATGGTTTATAGCATGTATCCCCATCACGGGTTTATGAAAACATTCGAAGATTTAAAATGCGAGGCTATGAACTCACCTTAACAGTGAAAATTTGATTGATGGCAAAAGTGTATCAAGTGAAAGTAACGGCCTCGTCACGCAACCTGGGGTAATATGTCAAGTCTTAGTGTGATGGTTTATGTTTCAAAACTTTATAAAGTTTAACGTATTACTTTGATTTATTAATTTATGGAAATATTGTATCACTGTTCGGGCTATCATAATCCAGAGGCCATGTAGCATTGTTTGAGGAGTCAGGGCACTTTAAATCGTAAACCCAACAAACTCGTCAAAACAAATACCCAAATGGAACCCCTCATATGAAATTCCCTAGTAACGTGATACGATAAGATTTTAAGTTTCTTTAAAAGCTAGTCGATGATAAATTACGTTAAATATATAACGTAATTGTTTTATAATGCGTCGATGGATGATTAATAGCGATAAATGTATCGGGTTTTAATAAAATCGAGTCTTATAATATTAATATATATTTTTATAATTTATATAAAAATATTATATTTTATATTTTTAAGTTTGCAAAAATGGCAATAAATACCCTTGATTTATAAACTTTTTATAAATTTAGTCCTTTATATATAAAGTATATATAACTTAATCCTTTAACTTTAGAACTTGGCAAAACAGCCCCTTGTGGTTATAACTTTAGGAAAATCAAAAGATATATACCCCTATGCATGAAAACATTTGCAAATCAAGTCCAAAATTCATAATTTTGATATTTTTGAAAATAAGCTAAAATAAGTAGAGTTTATGAGCTTATAGCTTATGGAAAGGGCTTGTGAACTAGAAAACCAAAACGGGTTCGTTTGGTTTAGAAAAATCAACCCGATGGGTTTAAGCTTTTAAGACACGATTTAAAGTTTATAAAAGTGATAATAGAGCTTATTAGAATAGCTTATCATAATAGCTTATGACTTTTGCTTATAGATTTTATAAAAATGAGCTTTTAGGGTTTTAGGGTGCATTTGGTTTTAGGAAAAACCAAACCGAATGGGTTATGGTTCAAAGCTTCTAACAAGAGCTTATATATGATCTTAGTCTCTTGGTTCTTGGCTTCAAATCTGCTTGTATCTCCTTCCTTGATCTTTCTTGATCTGCTTTGATCTTGTTAGAACTCCATTTGAGTGTGTATTGAAGTTTTGAGGTGTGATTTTAAATGGTGAAGGGTGCGGCTTATTTATAGGCTCGAACTCCTTGGTGGCCAAGTTTTTGACTTAGAGTAAGGACCAAGGTTATAGGGTAATGATATAGTAAAGCTATAGGGTGAGTAAGGTGAGCTTGGAGGGTAGCTATGAAAGGTGGGGAGTGTTGGAGGGATGCGGCATAACAAGGGTGACAAAGAGGTGACAAGGCAAAACTTGGTGGCTAAGGGTGGTCACGGAGGTGCTTGCTAGGCTTCTTGGTGACATGGTAGTGATGTCATAGAGGTGCTTGAGGTGTTAGGGTGCTAGCTTAGGTGTAAGGGCGTAAAAATAAAGAAAAAAGGGGGCTGTGCGCAGGTTTGGTTTTTATTTCGGCTTAGGGTTTTGAACTTAAGACATAGATTAGGGTTAGGATTAAGGATAATTTAGGGTTTAAGATTAAGGTTTAGTGTTAGTATTAGGGTTTAGGATAAAGGTTTAGTATTAGGATTAGGGTTTAGGGTTAAGGTTTCGTATAAAATGAAATTAGGGTTTCATTTAGGGTTTAGGGTTTAAAAGTTGTGCATTGAGTGTTTATATGTTGTGTTTAAAAGGTGGTAAGAAACTAGAATGAATTTGGAGGGAAAATAGCAAAGTTTGAATTTGTGCTTCATGGATTTATACATTAAGCTTAAATGACTTGTACATTAACTTGGAGGGAAAGTATAATTCAAATGTTGTGCATTGTACACTTGTACACATGCTTGAAGGTTTGCACATTCATTTTGTATTTCATTCGTATATTAACTTCAGGGGAAGTTCATGCTTATTTGGTTTTGTCATTATCAACTAGGGGAAGATTGTTGGGAATTATATTTGAGTTGACAAGACAAAACAAGAATGAAACAAAAAGGACTTAAAAGACAAAAGAGGAATTCTTCAAAAGATGTAAGATTTCAGAAGATCTCCTTAAAGAAGGAAACAAGAACAACATTGATGACTTGCTTAAAAGGATAAAGACAAGTAATTAACGCTAATAATTGTTAATAGGATAGAATTAATGTTGATTAATGCTATTTAATAGTTTCCTAATTGTATTATGTTTCCTTTGTAAGTCATGATCTCTCCATATATAAAGAGATCATAGACATAGGTTTTAAGTGTGCTAAATTGTGTGTGTGCACCAAAGGTGTAAAACGTGTTGTGTGTGTGGGTTTACACGTCCCACAAGATGTAGATGCTAGCATTGGTGATGTAGCCCCAAGATCATTAGTTTGATCCTGTTGATGTAACCGTCTTACCATTGATCAGGTAAGATTGGGGCTTGTAGTAGTCATGTATCTTAGGTGATGATGATGAAAAACCTTGTATTAATAATAATGATTCAATGTTTGAATATTCTGCCTTTGTTATTAATTCATCCTAGATCACGTTCTAAACAAACAGGAGCTTAAATGATCTTCACAATTGGTATCAGAGCCATGGGGCTCTCGATCAAGGATCTACAAGGTTTTAAAGAAACCCTAAAAACCATAATTTTCAAGAAATTGTGTGGTGAAAGTTTTACGGGGTTTTGAAGATTCAGTCCTATAATGATGCTTATAATCGTCCTCTCTACCTGTTTGGGTATGCAATACGATTGGTAAGCTTTGTTACTATTTATGTGGGTTTCTTTTTTATCCGTTGTGCTCTAACTGATCAAACACTAGACAATTAGGGTTTGTTTATTTTTTTTATTCGGATATGATGTGGTGTATACACGGCTTGGTATGAATTCATTCAAACTCTTTTAAGGTTTTCTTGATAAGCCGTGATTGTATAAAGTTGAGGTTTGCACTAATGGTATCTATGGTGGTCATGATTTGGAAGAGAAGGATGTTAATGTTATTTTTGATCATTATCGTGCTTAAATCAGAAGGCATGGAAACCTTCAAGGCAATGATCTAGATCAGCTGGTATACAACTGGTAATAGGATGGTTACTACTGCTGGGGTTAGCAGTTACTATTGTTGGATTTGTATACAAAGTTAAAGCTGTTAAAGAAGATTAATGCTACTTGGATATAGTTTCTGCTGTTTGTTTAAATTAGTGCTGCTCGACTCAGTTAATGCTGCTAGGGATCAAGTACATATTAATGCTGCTAGTATATACTTAATGCTGCTAGTACATACTTAATACTGCTAGTATATACTTAGTGCTGCCAAGTATATACTTAATGCTGTCAAGGATGGTTAATGCTGCTAATGAACTTTGTGCTGCCTAGTATGGAAGAACAATAGTAAGTCATGAGTTAATACTGCTAAGGTATAAAAGCAGTTACTACTGTTATTATTATTGGTTAATACTGCTAGCATTAAAAAGCTGTTACTACTACTTGTGGTAAAAGCAGTTAGTTACTACTGCTTGGGATTAAAAAGTTAATACTGCTTCATGATATTAATACTGCTATTAAATTTATCGATCGAACCGTGGGCATAAAACCGTCCAACAAATCGACAATCCGTGAATCAAGAAAGTATCCTACGCTTTTTGAAGTAACCCTTGTCGCACTTTTATTTTTGCAAAACAATTTCTTGTAATTTAATAAACCTTGCAACCTCGACAAGTCTTGGACTTATTCTCCGACCCTTTGTTTATTCTGATAACCTTGTGATATAAATCTCACAACACCGAATCAAACAAAGTACCTTGTGCAATAACTCCTTAATTCTTCGAACACCATTCGCGGGACACCGTAAAATCGAGAACTCAAGAACCTTTACTGTCGATCAGGCTGCTCATTGACTTCCAAAAAACCACAACACCAAGAGCTTTTATGTTGCCGAGAACCTGGTAGCCCAAACAGAATAGAACCCCCAATTTCCTTCCAGAAAAAACAAGCAACAAAGACCTCTTCTTGATCGATCCTAGTTAACCAGAAAACCCACAAACCTGGCTCTAATACCACTTGTAGGATTCGATCACCCTAAAACCTGGTTACTAGTGCGGAATAAATCCGATCTTGAAGACGAACACAACCCAACAGATTATGTATGACAGAAAAAGGAAAAGATGCACAAGAATATAACCCTTAATATTACATGTTTATTGAGTAAAGAAAAGAATGATGTACAAAACCCTTCCCCTTCACCTCCTTTTATAGAGATGAGGGAGAGGATGGGCTTAGGCCGTAAAGAAACCCAACAACCGTAATATGGCTATAATTAGAGCTAAATTTACACTAAACCCCCTAACCTATTGACTAAAGTAAATACTATATCTGACAATTTCCACCTTAGTATCACTATTAGTCAATACCGATACACAGTAACCTCGACTTGTGCTGGAACCTCGAACTGGGAACCGCCTTTTACCAAGGCCCTAGTAGTAATACCTGCTACTAAACTTAGCTCATTTCTTGACTCTGTCAAGAGTCCCTTTAGCCATATTTCCTTCTTCCAAGCCTTAGTAAATGTCATTGATGTGTGTTCGTCATAGGAATTCTACACGAGAAGTTTTACAACTCCTTAGGCAGTGTACCTAATCGTTGTAGTGTAGTATAGGCAAGAGTCGGGGTTGTTTATCGTTCACTCAAGGAATAGGTTGGGAAGGCTTGATCACAGTCTAACAGAATTCTAAGGGTTGAGGGAAGATTATTTTTGCATTTTTATGTTTTATGGAAAGCAGTAAAATCATATAATGAGAGGGAGGTTTGGTTTTAGCTATTTAAACTAAATAACAACTATGCTACTGGTGATAACAATAAGATAAAAGATTGTGTTCATTTAATCATGTATTACTCCCTAGATTGCTTCTCCTAGTGTTGTTGCCTTGTCACACTTGTGATGATCTATGTAACTATTTCCTAAGTCATGAACGAATTACACGAACCCGTCGTCTACTTAGTATCCCATTAGAGCAACGCACCTGTAAGGTAGTATGAAGACTATTACAAGGCCCCTAAGAGTACACTAAGTGCATGTGAAATATATTAAGAGTGGATCAACCATATTAGGGGGCAAGGTAGTATGAAGACTATTACCCGATGGTATCCTTTCTACACAATCATGTTTTCCTAGACATATCAACAGCGATGCAGACAAAAGCTGGTTTTCTAAGACCTAACATGCACATCCATCACAAGAAGCAACATCACTAAGATCTACATTCTAGGTTTCATACAATCATAAACAAACACAATAATAGGTTTAGCCAAGCATGTTAAAGCAAGAACAATAAATAATCACACAACACATAGACATATTGAATGATTAGTAAACCTTACTTGATTAAAACATGAATTGGAAGAAGTACAATAGGGTTTTTAGGCCCTAAAATCGTCTCTTACAGCTGCTAAATGAACTAGGGTTCGTACCCTCTTTTTATTCTCAAGTTACACACTCAAAACCCTAAATTCGAGTTTGTATATATAAGAAAAACGACGCGACGGCGTCGCGTTTTAGTCGTGACGCCGTCGTAAGTAGAATCTTCTAGATCTGCGTGTTAGTCGGTGCGGGCTGACGCCGTCTCAAAATGTTATGACGCCGCCACTTTATGAGTTGTGACGGCGTCGTGTATTGCTTGTGACGCCGTCTCTAGGCTCTGTGAGCACAAATCTTCAAAAGTCTTGGTGTTGGTCCGTAATCTTGTCCGTTTCTTCTCCAAATGAGCCCAAGTCACGTGTAAATCTTCCAAATGTCTTCCAAATGAGAAATACCTAAAAAGGAACGATTAAGTACCTATTTTGGGCATAAACACACGATCCCCGAAAAAGTGTATAAAATGACACCTCATCAACTGCAATCATAAACTTTAAGCAATTAAGTACCAATATCTTGCAATAATTATATAAAAGTGGGTAAAATGTATGGGATAAATGATGGTAAAATGTGACGTTATTTGATGATATCATAAGTGTACGTACAAATATGTTTCTTGCAATGTACAAGATAACTTCCCAGTTTTAGGTTAAATTCTATCATTTACGTAAAACCTGCAAAATAAATTGTGTTGACTTATAAATTATATTCATAAAAGGCATATAACACATAATTGACGTAAACCTATATTTGTTTGATGTCGGTTTACATTTAAAGTTGTTTTTCAGGTTACGAAATTTAACTTAACGGTTACACGTAAAAGTAAACACGTAAAGGTTCAAAGTAAATAGTTTTGAGTTTAATGACATGTAATGAACTGAAAAATGTGAGTTGTCACAAAAATAGGCACTGTCTTTATAAGGACTACCTGTTTTACCAATAATCGAAACGATAAAATAATTCCAAAACATCGCCAGCTGGTCAAGGCAGGAATACTACTACTATATTATATGACATACAAACTGATTTATATTTACTATCAGCTATAAACAAATAAACTAATAAACCACTTTTACTTGCATGCTCTTTTATTCTATATTTTTTCTTTCCTTTTTTATCTAAGAGAAGGACATACAAATAAATAAAACTACAGACACATATATACATATCATCCCCCACTTGATATCAACTACTTCTTAACCTGAACTTTCTTTACATACCCTTTATCATTCCCTATGACATTCACCTTGTGGAACCAAAATTACTGAGGAACTCCCCAACATGAACTAAAAGAAACCTATAGGTATGCTAGAAGAATTGTGTACACAAAACAAACCTAAAATATGGGGGTGACTAAAAAATGAAAGGAATAGCTAGCAGTTGTACTAGGCTATCTAGCACTAAAGATGATGCAACAAAAGGGTTTCACATGAGGATTGACTAATCGATGTGAAAAGTCAATATACACAAGACATAACACAAATGGATAGGCTATTAGGGTTAATCCTAAAATTTTCCTTTTAGCCTAGATGCAACGATTACACCAAGTTTACTCCTCAGTGCAATGCTCATTATCGTGGTCTCGATAAGATATAACAAGTCAAGTTCTAAAGTCTATTACAGCCACTAGCACACTCATTTTTGGTATCATTATGTATAATAGAGGGAAAACGAAAGCTTAATCCTCCACTAACAATGGAATATAAAGTGTACGTTGTTCTCTGTTAAGAAATCTAAACTTGAGTTAAATAATGAAAAAACACATGTCAAAATTTATAAAATATACTTTTTTAGTTAAGAACTAGAAAAAGTAAAGCGAGTATAATCAAATGGTTGTCTATATCTAATCTCTTACCCCGAACTTGGTCATACTAAGTATATAAATTTAAAATAAGAAGGGTTAGAAATGGAACAGAAGTACTCCCTTGGGATTTGCTCGGTATGATCAAAAGATAGCATGTCCCGCAACATGCTCTAGGTCTGCTTCATCAGCAAACATTCCATTCCCCGATTTTTGAAAGAACTAGATCAATCATCCATGTAATACTGAACCCACTTACAACAACAACCATCACATATAAGAAGAAACTTCTACAATAAAATTAATTAAAGAAATTAAAAACCAAACTCACTTTTGTTAGTATCTTTATAGTGCATTTAGCGTATGCAACAAGCCTTTTAAACCACTTGGTGTCCCGGAGTGGACGAGTGAAGTCTCGTGAGGGCTTACAGGGAACACACTCACAAAGTTCATTTAATAATTGTACAAGGTTTTGTGAAAATTCAAAATTGTTTTTGAAAAATATCTACAAGAGGGAACACTACGGCGTAGCTTCCCAAGTGAAAAATGTCGCAAAATATTTAAACCTCGGAGTATCAGCATACGGCGTAGCCTATAACCTAGCTACATTATAGTTACTGATAGGCAACTAAAGTTTTCACTAATCATCTGATCCCAATGATGTCCATCCTCTTTTTCCCCTTGTTGTAGTAACATTCTAAAAATTAGAAAGGAAACAACACAAAACCAAACTAAGACATAAGAACTAAAGGAACAAGCTAAAAGGATTAAAAAACTGGGTTATCTCCTGACAACACTTTTGTGTATTATCGATCTTAAGTTTAGATACCTCAAATCGGTCGAGTTGATTCCTCGAGCACATCCATCCGTGTCTATCTTGCTCTGCCTGAAAAATGAAAGTATCGGTATAATAATACAAATATAAACTAACCCTCCGTAACTATTTCCGACACGTATCGAAAGATCATGATCTGTCCATGGAATTTGAGGCTTCATCGTCATAACGATAAGTCCTATAAGTTGCTAATACCACCTCTCTTCTTGTTTTTTGGTTAGCTTATTCTTTCTATGTATCACATAAGATACTACATAGAATCCGATTTCCTCCTTACTTCGCTCACAAACCTAAGCACCTCTTGATTTGCTTGATCTAACGATATCAGTTACTATGATCCATAATTAAACTATATGAATCAGTTCTACCCCCTGAAGGTCTATCGTTCTATTCTTCATTTTATTCGTCTTCCTTGCTAGAAAAGTACGTCTGTCCACATACCTAAGTAAGGTGGCATCTTCCTAGACTTTCTTTACCCTTAACTCTATTTTGCCTATGACCTTTTAACCGATTCTCTTCATTAGCACATGCACCTGTGCCTAGGTTAATTCCTCTACTTTCACCTCCAGGTTCTTTATTACAATGCCTAGTATTTCTAAATTCGCATCTATGAGTCTCTCTAAATCTTTCTATCCAATATCTATCAAACCCGGCTTTGTGCGCCTCTACTGTCTCCTTCCATAAATTTGTTGATGGTTTCCTCCAAAAATTCTATATACTTAACATGTTCAACTACCTTTCCATCTTCTTTGAAATGACACTCTTGGTTTAGATGCATTGCTTCACAAATCTTGCAACCTTCCTATATATCATGAATACTCTCTTTTAGATTACGCATATCAATTCCAAGGCTATCAAGTTTGTTGGTGATACTAGCAATTTAATTTGAGGTATGGAGGGGGCGTTGCTTAGGTGTTAACAGAGTCGCGATCTTTTAATCCAAGCACTCAGCTCGAAGCTTGTTTTACTCGAGTTCGAGTAAAACTCACAGCTCAAGTCGCAACTCTCGGACAACTAAATGAGTGCCGTATAGTTTGACGAGCCGATCTTTGAAAATTAATGTTTGAGTTGGCTCGTTTGAAAACTCGTTTAATTATCACAAGTCGAACGAGCCAAACGAGCTAGTCAATCTTAACGGGCCAAACGAGCTATTCGAGCTTATCAAGCCAAATACTTTATCTATATAAGTTAAGCTTATTTTAATTTTAAAATTTTAAGTACATGTTTTTTAATATAATTTAAATTCAAGATGTAACTTAATATTTCTAAGTTATATAGTCATGTAAAGGCAAATATCCTCCTTTCTCTTAGATTTATTTTATAGGCTCTTTAGTTTTCCCTTTTTCTTCTCTCTTTTAATGTTGGATGTGTCTTATTTTACTTTTAACTTATACATCTAATACTCACTGAAATTATTTATTATTTACAATATTATCAACCAACAAAATGACAATTCTTGTAAGTTTAATCTATATAAATACACTTAATTATCTTATCTACACTAATATAAAGCATTAACTTGTGTCTATATTCGTGGAAGTTAAAAGTGATTTAAATTACTAACAATTTTGCATTATAAGAACGATATCCAAAATCTTCACACACAAAAATACTGCCTATAAACTTGTACGCAAGATAATTAAAAACTAAACTTGTCACATTCAATATATTTATATCACTTAATGAAATATCATTGAAAAAAATAATAAAGAAAATCAAGAGTAAGACAACAAAAAATTCTATAGCAAAGGCAAACTTCTATAATTCACCTATACATAACACTAAAAAACCTGAGACAAAAGAATAACAACTACGAAATAATAAATGGAGTATCAAATAAAAACTTAAAGTGATTTGACATTTGATGAAGTTGAGCATGACATTGAGGCTAAATGAGTTATGTTATCTTTGTCTTTTACAAGTTAAGTCAAGAAATAAGTTACATGCTAAAATGTATAATTTGAATCAGAGCCGAGTTGCAAGTCAACAACTATATTCCACACACATAAAATACATACAAACATACCACACATATAAAAACATACATATATGTAAATGTGCATGAAACACATATACACATGAGTTCTTTTATATTCAAGTAACAAGACATGACATTAATAACAACCAGATATGTGAATTAGGGTTTCACAAACTTGTCAATCTCTAGTTTATTTTTTAAGACATAATATCTTAGACAAAACTCTCTATAGTTTTAAACAATTAAACATTCAATAATTTGCACTAAGCTCACTTTATGAGATGAACTCTACTAAAAGGTCAAAGTTCAAAAACATCAAAAAACATCAAAGAATCATCGAGAATGGCATTCTTGCCTTCATTTACTTTTTCCATTATTATTATAATCTATGTATATATCTGATAGCGTATAAGTATTAGTTGTCCAAGCCCACTAATTACATGCTTGAATCAAGCCCACTACAAGGGCCCATCAATCACCACATGATGGAAACCCGCTCTTAAACCCATGCCATACTTAGCCTCGTAGCTTCCCCTATACGCATAAGTACATATGTAGGGGACTACTATTACCTAACGGTCACTATCGGTTAAGATGTATCATCTGACATATGACAGTGAGACACACGACAAGCACTCCCATACGAGACAAAGTGGAAAGGAAACTTGCCCTCTTTATTTGCTCATCCACGTGGCCTCCCTACTGCCGTTAATCATCCACCAAAGGGTTTAGCTCTAAACCGTACATGCCTCACTATAAATAGAAGGCATCCATCACAAACTTGACGAAGCAAGTAAGTTCATACACTTAGGCAACAACGTTACACACAGTAACACACACACACACACACATATATATATATATATATATATCAAAGGTGATTTGTTTAAGTGTTAGCCGAGCTTCTTGATCTCAATCATCTCTTTGGGTCTTTACGATTCTACACGGGAAACCAAACAACACAACAAACCCTAAATCCATCTCTAATCACATTTTACACTACATACGTAAACAATATCTATATATCGATATCTATAATTTTTGAGTTCATGAATTAAATGTGAGCATTAAAGCACTTATAATGAGAATGTTGGTATATGAATTCATTAATTTGTTCATATATCACGATAAAAGTTTTAAAATAACATCTAAAGAACTTATAATGAGAACATCTGATTTTGTATTTTGTATATAATATAATTTTTGAGTTCATGAATTAATTGTGAGCATTCACGACTTAGTTGTTATATGAATTTACTATTTTGTTTATGTGTCACGATAAATTTAAATAGTTGTCATATTATTTAAGTGTTAGTAGTTTAGCATTTATAATGAGCCATGAGCTCATTTGCTTACTAAAACAAAATAAGCCCAACTTAAGGCTTACAAGCTTGAGCTTATGAGTTTATATAAAAGTTTCTAACTCAAATTTTGTATTTTGTTTGCTTATTTGAAGAGGTTATAACAAGATATAATTTTTCTTTATTATTAAATACATTAACATGTCCCTTTTGATCATTTTATCATCATAAGTTAGTTCATAATTTTGGGAACATTTACCCATTTATCTACAGTTAAGGAGTTTGATTTTTAATGGAAAAACAAAATTTGTATTTTGATTAGTAGTTATATATTGTCTCATCAAAGAAATTAGAGAAAAAATATCCCACATTGGAAATAATAAGAAACAAGGAGATGGATGAGGCACTATAAAACAAGGACATGACTTGTAGAGTTATCCCACATTGCTTGAAGAGGAAAACCTTAAAAGGAAAAAACTCTATATAAGCAAAGCTCCCACCTTATTTTGAAACTTATTCAAGCTTTAGATGTTATTAAACATTCTTGTGTGTTCCTAAATAAGTTTTTTTGACCTTATAAGTTACATAAACTTTAGTTTTAGTTTGAGCATTAAAACAATTTTTATAATTGTAAACGAGCTTTCGAGCTCGAGCTTAAGATAATAAACGAGCCTATGATGTTCGATCTTTTATATGAGTATCTTAAGCTTGAAATTTAGTTTATTGTAGGAGCAAAAAAGTACAAAATCTTAAACGAGCTTCGAGCTCGAGCTCGAACAGCAACAAAATATTCAAGTTCGAGCTTGAGCCAATTTAAAAAAATTTATTCGAGCTCGAGCCAAGTAGTTAATAAACGAACCTAGCTCGTTTAGGCCAAAACTCGACTCAGCTCGGATCGTTAACACCCCTAGGCGTGATCCCCAAGTTTTTCTACTATTTTGTTGCTTGTCGCTTTATTTCTCCTTGTATTATTTATGGGAAAATTAGGAGGGACCATAGTCTGACCTCTTATATATCTCTTTTGGATAATATTTTCTCGCTTTAATAAGCTAAGGCTCATGTGTGG
>BQNB010181708.1:0-11702 GCA_026074375.1 Tanacetum coccineum
ATAATAGTTATTGTAATAGCAGTTGGACTGGCAGTACTAACTTCAACATTAGCAGTAGTAACTACTTCACCAGCAGTAGGAACTGGATCAGTAGTACTAACTTCCTTTTCAGCCATATCCTATCCTGCAAATACTTCTTCATCATTAAAAACACATATATCAAACATATCTTCATCTTAAACATTCTCCAGGGTGATGTCTTCATCAGTATTAATATCATGAATTTTCCTCCCCTGTTTGGATGCATCCTCCTTACCCAAACCTTTATCTTCAGAGGATATAACCCAAGCACTTAAACCAACCTTGTATAATATTCTAAGCTTGTGAGTTCTTGACCTTTGCTTCTTCCCAAGCTTGTTCACCCTTCTTTTTAAGCTTTCAATTTCCAATGTCTGAGTGGTCTTTGTATGCTCCAAATCAAGAACTCTGTTTTGTAAGTTGGTACACAATGTCATCAATTCCTCAAGTTTCAGTCTATCCTCACCACTGAGCAGTGGATCATTAGAATGTGTAGGTACATTCTCCTCATTGACAGCCTCATTTGCTATAGGCTCTGTAGGACCACTAGATTGAGGAATCTCAGTGTCTTTTCTCTTTGGCTTCCTTGGTTTTTGTTTCTTCTGGGGTTTATATGTTGATGGTTGAGTAATAATAGGTGTGTGATGGGGATCAGTAGGATTAGCTGAACCTTCACCCATTTCTTCCTAAGCTTGAACCATCATGGTTGGAAATAAAGGTGTAACTCCTCCAGAAAAGCCTTTCCCTTCCCTCTTCATGTTCCCAAATATCTTCTTAGTATGAGAGGGGGTAACATAAATCCTTTTATGTTTTGACATATCACCAGCTTGTTGATTCATACATTAGAAATTTGACACTACTATCCACATTCTTCACCATACTTTCAAAGATATACTTAGAAAAGTTGAATTTCTGGTTTATGGCTAAGCAGATTATTGCAGAGGCCATAGTGCTACTAAATTTGTTCCATGCAGTAGACTTAGCACTTAGGCATTGCAGAATAGTATGAATCAAAAACTTCCATTGAGGAGAAAAGAAAGCTTTGTAAAATGTAAGCTTCTGAGAAAGTTTTTCATACCCCATACGTGTAAGCTGCTCAAAAATAGTGGCATTGGGTAGACAATCAGTACCTTCAACATCTTTCAGTTGAAGATCTCTATTTATTGTGGATTCAGTGATGATCACCTTCTTCCTATCCACTAGGGCGTGCAACTGAACTTCTCCATTAACAGTTTCCACCTTTGCAGTAGCCCAAAACTGCTCAATACATGAAGTATAGATTATAGGATTAACCGTTAACGCATATTTGATAGGCTCACATATAATAAAATCCAACAATTTGCCTCAAACCCTTTACTTTCAGTGGGTTTAGCCAAGAACGCGACCATGTTGTGTGAATCAGTAAACTTTAGAGCAGACATTGTGACGGGTTTTGATAATAAATGGTGAAATTAAGTTAGGGTTTATGATTAGAGAGTATATGAAAGATTGAAATTGATGAAATGATTGAATGAAACCCTTAATCAAAGTATTTATGAAAATACCCTCAACAACATTAACGTTCACCAGCAGCATACTTATGCCAAGCACTTTAACATTCAACAGGCGAATGTAAGTAACCCAACAGTAGTAACTCAGTAGTAAATTAAGCCTAGCAGCATTAACTTACAACCAGCAGTAGTAAGTTATGCCTAGTAGCATTAACTTTCTCTAGCAGCAGTAAGTTTATGCCTAGCAGCATTAACTTTGAATCACCAGTATTAACTCTAATTTCTTTCTAATCAGCATTTCCATCATTAAATTAAGATTTTAACTTACAAATTCTCTCTGTCTGTTTTTTATTTCTCTCAATTCTTTTAGCTCACAATTCTCTCTGTCTATTTTTTTATTTCTCTCAATTCTTTTAGCTCACAATTCTCTCTGTCTGTTTTTGATTTCTTTCAATTCTTTTAGCTCACAATTCTCTCTGTCTGTTTTTTATATATTCAACTCTTTTTCTGTTTTTTAGCTCACAAATTCTCTCAATTCTTTTTCTCACTAAATCACTATGTTTGTTTTTAATCTCACTAATTCTCTATATTCATTTACCTCACCATTTTAAAGATTTAGCATTTCAATACTAGCAATCAGATATTGAAATCTACTTACATCAAATGCTTTTGTAAGTAAATCTACAACATTCTTGTCAGTATGAATCTTGATCATTTGAATTAGCTTCTTTTCATTGGAATCTCTGATGAAGTGATGTCTAATCTTAAAGTGATGTCTAATCTCAATGTGCTTTATTTTTTAATGAAAAACAAGGTTCTTAACTATGCATATAGTACTCTCATTATCAATATAGATCTTTATATGCATAAAGTTATACCCATAATCAAGCAATTGATTTTGAATCCAAAGCACTTGGCCACAACAACTTGAAGCAACTACATATTCAGCCTCTGTTGTGGAATTAGCAACCACAGTTTGCTTCTTGCACTGCCATGAAATCAATCTACATCCTAGGAATTGACAACCTCCTGTTGTGAACTTCCTATCTAAGCTTGCTCCTGCATAGTCACTTTTAGTATATGCCACCAAATTAAAAGGTGAATCCTTAGTATATCAAAGGCCCAATTTAGGTTGACCTTTAAGATACCAAAAAATTATTTTCACAGCATGAAGATGTGACACTTTAGGGTTAACTTGGAATCTGGCACATACACATACAACAACATATTATCTGGTCTTGAAGAAAGTAAGATAATATCAATGAGCCAAATCATTTGAATCAATACAGTGTTCATATCATCTTCACCATCTCATCTTTGAGCAAAGCTTATGGGAGTTTCCAAGTGGATTACTGTTTTGACATCACTAAAGCTAAATTTCTTCAAAATCTCAGTCACATACTTATCTGGCATAAAAGATCTCATCTTCCTTGTGGATCACTTGCAAGACCCAGGAAAATGTGAGTTCACGCCATAATAAACTCATCTGAAACTTCTTATGTAATCATCTTCCAAATTCTCTGCATAACTTCGTCTTTTATACCCAAAAAAGATATCATTACAAAAACCTTACTATCAAAATAACACCTTTGTCCCCTCTTGATAAAACAAAAGTCTTGTCTATATTTCCCACTCTGAGAGACCTATTTTTCCACAAAAAGTGACAAGGTCTCATACCAAGCTCTGGGAGCTTGATGCAATCCATAAAGAGCCTTTTCTACTTTGTAAACATCTGTCAGAAAGGTCCTGGATCTTCAAGTCCAGGTTAATGACAAACACAAAGACTTCCCCTCTTCAACTCCATAAAGAAAAGCACTCTTGACATCCATCTGGTACACCACAAAGTCTTTAAATGAGGCATAGGCTAAGAATAGCCTAATTGCTTTAATTCTGGCAACAGGGGCAAAAACTTCATCATAGTCAATCCCTTCTTCTTGTGTGTACCCTTGAGCAACCAATCTTGCTTTATTCTTTATCACAATACCTCTTTCATCCTTTTTGTTCCTGTAAACCCATTTAGTACCTATGGCCCTTTTGTCATTTAGTAAATCCACCAGGGTCCAAACCTTTTGTAATTTGAATTGTAGAAGCTCATCCTGCAGCTTCTATCCAACTTGGATCCTTCAATTGCTAGGATTACCTTCTTGGGTTCTTCTTGTGGATAAAAAGCCAAGCAAGCAAAACAATTTGAAAGTCTTTATGGTTTGTTCTATGAGCTAAACTAAACTAAACAAACCATGTTCTTTTAAATTCTTTGTCATTCTTCTTGTTTGAGGTGCTGAATTCAAGTCTCCAATGATTTGGTCAACTGGACGATCTTTGTGTATTCTTGTAGTTGGAATAGGACTGATAGGCATAAATACATCTAAATTGTTCATGTCAGCCTCTGCACCAACATCTTCATCATCATCTAAATAAACAATATCTTCCAATACATGCATATTTGGATCATTTGGAAGTTCAATGCTAGTTTTTGGATCAACAGCATTAACTTCTGCGCTAGCAGCATTAAAATTGAGAGGGCAGGGGGCCAACATTAACCCCCCCATGTGTAAGGTATTTTGTTTCCATTACTAGCAGTATTAATATTGTTAGTACTGTTAATATAATCATCCTTCTCTTGATTAATTCTTGGCTCCTCTATACTTGGAACCTTACTATCTTTCCCTTTAGTTGGATTTTCACTTTCATTATCTGGATCTTCAGCATCCTTCTTTTCCTCCTCCCCTGATGGTTTGAATTCAACATCAGGAGAATCCTTTGAACTATAAGAGAATGGTAGATCTTAAGTCCATAATGGTAGCAGTATGTAATCTTTGTCAGGTACTGTCTCCAATGATGATAATGATGCAGATGGTGTATGACGATGGTGGTGGCAGTGGCGCGTGGGGCGAGTGGGGTGGTGGATCGGGTAGATCGGAGTGGGGGGAGTAACTTTGGTCTTCGCCGGAACACTCACCGGAAAAGTTTTTCGGTGGTCGGAGGTGGTGGCCGGCGGCGGCAGGAGCTCGCCGGAAATAATGGAGGGGGAGAGAGTGTGTTATAAAGATGTGTGTTCGTATCACTAGATCTAGTTGAATGATAGGTCGCATACAAAAGCACGTAAACAAGTATGTAATGATAAACATAAACAAGCATGCAACGATAAATTAAGCAATCAAGATATAAACAAAACTAAACATTCAGATCTTCATAATAATGGCTAATACCCGAAGGTATTAGCTTTCAAACATCATACAAAAAACTAAACGATTACAAAAGTATAAGAAATTACACATTGTCTTCTATGGATTGGAATGCATTGCAAGACCTCTTCTGCTCTTTTTCTCCTCTGAAAATCAACTTTTGTGGTTTAGGTATCGAGAATATGATTTAGCACACTTAAAACTCGTTTTTGTGTTTTTATTTATAGGGTCTGGAAGTTGGTTTGATACGGCGTATCCAAGGGATTGGATACGATGTATTGGAGTTTTTTTGGAGTAGGGACCACGTTTGATATCTTCCAGAATCTTCACACACTATATCTTCAATACGGCGTATTGACTTTTTCTGGATACGGCGTATTGGACTCATTTCCTTTGTGGTCTTTGGTGAGTACAGGCACGGATACGTCGTATCTTCCTTGATGGATACGACGTATTGGTAGTCAGAATAGTAATCTTCAAAATATCTTCGTTTAAGCTCCAGAATGCGCGCCTTTTGCTAACATTCACCAAGTACTCTGACAAGAAACACAAGTTTGATTAATTTCAAAACGTTTTGAAGGTACACCTCTTACAAGGTTTCCCCATACCAGTTTATTCATTGTTTTGAAATTTACATGTCCAAGCCTCCTATGCCAAAGATTAGATTCATCTGGTGTGGCTTTTTCAAATAGACAAGTGAGACCTCCTTGAGGAATAACATTCTTTAAATCAACACTGTATATGTTATTCTTTCTAGGAACTTTAAGCATAACATGACTTTCATCAGTTAACTTAAAGTCTGGAGACAGAACAACACATTCAGTATCAGTAAAAAGAACATTATTCTTCTTGTCACACATTTATGAGACACTAAAGAGGTTAAACTTTAGTTCCTTTACAAAATACACATCTTTAAAATCTAATTTACCAGTTATTATGTTACCTTTCCTAGTAATTTTCCCTCTTTTGGAATTACCTCCAAAGGCAACAAATCCTCTATCAATTTCTTCATAATATGTAAGATAGGATCTGTTTCCTGTCATGTGCCTAGAGCATCTACTGTCAATCACTCCTTTATCATTCAAATCTTGTTGTGGATTGCCCTGCACATAACGGTAGGAAAATTAGTTTCTTTTGGGGACCCAAGCCATTACTAACTTGGATCTACCTTGTGCATCAATATAGTCAAATCCTTTAAAGGACATTGATGCACCATTGTTTCTGGAGAAATGCTCTAAAATTTTGTGCTTTGTTCTCTAAACCCAACATGATGAGGCCTTAACAGTATTTCCATTGTTTCCCTTAACAGCACTAATAACTGATTTTGGCCTAGCAGTATTAACCTTTGTTCCCTAAACAATATTAACCTTTTTAGTGAAATTATTGTTATCAGCTATTGTTATTTTGTTAAAAGGCATTCTAGCAGTTGAATATGCATTATTAATAACATTTTTCATGGGTCCTGCATTTTTTACTGCTGTTCTTAGTTGAACATTATTAACTGATCTAGCAGTATTAAGTCAAATTAAGCCAGACCTAGTTAAGACTGTTCTTGGAACCATGTTCCTTTTTGGACTGTGGTGAGTTAATTTAGAGAAATTCTGTTTGTTCACCCTTTGAATATTGGTCTAAACTGGTTTTGCAAATCTTCCATTATTATACCAGTTATTGCAATCATTTTTCAAATGATCAAAACTACCACCCACATGACAAGCTTTGTTGAACATCTCAAAATCACTCCCTAATTTTTGAGACATCTGTTGGTTCCAGTTTCTCTTGTTCCCTCTTAGGGACTATGTGTGTTTGTCTATTTTTAATCAACTGTATGTTTTCCCTAGGAGATATTACATGCTACAGTAGAACTTAACAAAGTTTTATCTTAGCAAAACTAGGGGTTATAATACATCCTCAACTGTTTGTAACCTTAGGCGATATATTCTTCATTACTATTCAGATACCCAAAGTCCTCAATAATTGAGTGCACTATTTTCTTTCCTAGTAGTCTCAGGTTCATTAGTCTCAACAGTAGGCTTTTTCAACAATAGACACTAACAGATCATTCCATTCCACAAAATCATGTAGAACTAATAAACTAAAATTCAGGTTTTGGTGGCATAAAATTCCCCCAGTATAAGGGAGAGTGGGAACAACATTATAAGTAACGCTAATCTGTGTTTTTACACTTATCCATTATCTGTCTGTCTAGAAGTTTACTTAGGTTTTTTGATGAATTTTCAAATTTTTGTACTGTAAGTTGAACCTCATCTTTTTCTTTTGTAGCCAACTCTAACTTCCTTTTAAGCTCTGTAATATCTAAATCTCTTAAATAGATTTCACGTTTTAAGAGTTTTATATCTTCCTCATACACAGACTCATTTTTCTTAAAGACTAACAGTCTAGCTTCTACAGATTCTAAACCAGTTTTATAAGAGACAACACTTATCCTAGATGTTTCTTAAGTCTTTAACTATTGCTCATTTCATTTTGTTTCTTTTAGATCTTTTACAACATTCAAACAAGATGAACCAACAATTTGAGTCATTAGATACCTCAGAGTTTGTAGAAGAACTAGAACTTGTTAAAGAATAAGCCATGAGAGCAAAATTGGTTGGACCTTCTTCTGCTTGGTCACTCCAATCATAGCCAAAGCCATCACACTGAGATACTAAGGCATTTGAAGTAGTTTCTTCAACTGGCATGGTCCTTCTAGTAGGCTCCCTGTTTCTACTGTCTTGATTCCTGGGTGCCCTGCACTCCCTTGCAAAGTGTCCTCTCTTATGGCAGTTGAAACACTCCACCTTAGTCTTGTCAAATCCAATTCTTTCTTTGTTGGCCATGTCCAGCTTCCTTCCAGTATTCTTCAAGAATCTTCTTGCCCTCATAGTCAGCATAAGCAATCTTCCAGGACGCTATCAAATCCATTTCTTTTATATCATCAGGACAGATTTTTTGTATATCTTCCATTGTCTTAGCTTGGAATACTTTGGTTTGGACAGCAAAGAGGAATAAATCACAGCATCACTCAAATTTTCAACATTTGTTGAGCTATTAGCAGCACCTTGAGTGCTAGCAGTATTAACACCCTGAGCAGTATTAATTGCTCTAGTTGCACTGTTAGTGATGCTAGAGGACAAAAAGGCTACATTATGTGAGTTTGTAGTTGAGCTAGATGTCCCTTTGACCTCTGATTCATAAGCCTTCAGATTGTTGAAGAGGTTATCCAAACTCAATGTCTTAATCTCTGGTTTGTTCCTTTACACAATAGTATGCATAGTCCATTCTTATGACAAACTTCTCAAAAACTTCTGATTGATGTCTTCTTGAGGAATATCTTCACCATGCATCTCTAGTTGACTAATTAGCTTTTGAAGCCTTTCATAAGTTTGCTCAATCACTTATGTGCTAGATGCAGAAAAGTTTTCATATTGCTGCTTCAGAAGATTTTTCTGAGTTTTCTTTGTAGCAGTATTACCTCCAAATCTGTTCTCAATATCCTGCATCAGTGTCTTAGCATCCTTGTATGAGTTGAACTTTAATTGATGCTCATTAGGTAAAGCCATCAACAAAGTGCTTCTTGCCCTTTTTTGTGCCTTCTCTTCAATACTTGTAGGAGGGATAACAGTCTCCTTACCATAAACAATTTTTGTTACTATGGGTGCATTACCATTTTCTACGATCTCTCATAGAGTGTAATTAATGCACTGTAGGTACTGCTCCATCCTCATCTTCCAGAGATCATACTCACCAGGTTGGAGTATGGGTAGCTTGATGGTTTGAGTAGATTGAGAGTCCATTGCTTCTTGAAAAAGTAGATCTTGTGTGTAGTAAAGGTTCTTCTTATTCAAAGCTTCTCACAAGCTCTGATACCACTTGTTGATCCCAATAGAATAGATCTTGCTTAGCTTGTATAAGCCTAAGTTGTATTGAATAAATCCAAAACAACTATGATAGAAACTTTGATTGTGAATATCAAAGACTATGCGGAATCTAGTCAATGATACTAAGAAGAATTTTAATGAAACAGTAATGAATAAGATTAATAACAAACAGTTTACCAAACTTTCAGCCTCAATATAATATGAACACTCTTAATAGTGTTAGGGTTACAAAACCTTGAAGCTATATCGATAACAAAACAAACGATTTCTGATATCTAACTCTATGCCCTAGGACCTCCTTTTATACACCAATGAGTCCTAACTGGCTTACAATATTTTCCTAAGTTATCATGATCTTCTAAACAAATAACTTATACGTATCTTTTACAAAAATATCTCATACTTATCACATAAGCAATCTTTATCTTTTCTCTGATAAGTCTTTGATCTCTTCTCTGTCAGCATAAACTCTTCCAGCAGTTGTAATCTTTAAGCAGTTGTAACTTTCACACCAACAGTAGTAACTTTTGTACCAGCAACACTAACTGTGTACAAGCAGCATTAACTACTTAGAAAGTTTTCTTCAATCTTCATCAGCAGTACTAAGTTACACTAGCAGTAGTAACTTGCAGTAGTAATATATACTAGCAGTAGTAACTTATACTAGCAGTAGTAACTAGCAGTACTAATATACACTAGCAGTAGTAACTTACACTAGCAGTACTAACTACTTAGCATATTTTTCATTAAGATTACTAACAGCACTAATTTATACTTAGCAGCAGTAACTAATACCTTAACAGTCTTAACTTCCACTTAGCAGTAGTAACTTCCAAACAGCATCAAGAGGCTTTTAATCCCAATAGACTACTAGTATATAAAGAGTCGTTAAGTAGTAAGTGGGTAAAGTCTCAATGGGCTAGGGTTTAGTAAGAGCACCATTACTAATCTCCTAAGGTAGATTATAATCAACAAATGCTTGCTTTATGCGGATGCGTCTAATTGTGACAGAATTAGCGTATCTAGGTCTTAGGAAGAAGTACCGCCTAAGTCTAGGAATGATATGCCCTTCGAGATAAGTCAATCATTGCACTAAATAAACAAACCTGCGTTTTATCAGATTATTCATGGTTGATACGTTTTCCTTACATTAGTTCTTGACCGCTTCTCTATCGTTTGTTAATCTTCTTGTGTGTGTTTATTGCTTTACTTGTCATCAAAACCTTAGGTTAGATACCCAAACTCATGCCAATCTTTCAAGCTGAAACCCCCTTTTTTATTAGTTTTAGGTTTAACTTAGATAACTAAAATACTGATAGAATTAGGAATTAACGCTATCGCTCTTAGTGATCGACACCACGACTTCACCAACGAAGCTAACTTCCTTGACACGGGGTACACTGCCCGTTAAAGATGAGTTTTTAGGTAAATCGCATAAAATAAATAGTAAAACTTGATACATAAAATACCTACTCACAATGACACATCAGGGAGTCTTAGTGGCGCCGATGCCCGGAGTGAAGTTTTTTTAATTCTTATTTATTAGTGTTTTAGTTTAGTTTAGTTTAGATTAATTTGCATAATTGCATGTTTGTTTTGTGTGTTTAATTTTATGCATTGTATATTTTTTGCATATTGTGTGTTTGTGTATTTTCTGCATTATTACAGTCCGCTGTAATTTTTCTGAGTCGAATATTCAATACGGTGTATAAATTTTTTTAAACCAATACAGCGTATTCGACTCTATCTTCAATACGGCGTATTAAGCTATTTGATAATTTTCTTTCCTAGAGAATTTATTACAGGTTCAAATAGACGACCCCAACATTACTATGGAAGAGTATATCAGGCTTGAGGAAGAAAAGGCTTGAAAATGTGGTAAGGTGTTTAACTTGGAGACTGCTACGTATGGTAAGATCTGATATGATGAAGACATTCACGACCTCAGATCTGTTGAAACTGAATTCCCAACTATAGTCCTTAATGACGCGTTAACATCTGAAGTTACGCTCTCATATGAACCCATGGTAAGTTCTCTTAACGACAATAAAATTGACTTTGAGAAGATGATCGTTGACGATTTGGGGATGCCGTACGATGAAGATTACTCGGTAAGATTTATGGCAAAAAAAACATGGAGATCTTATAAAATAAATCTTGTGCAACGGGATGATTGAAAGCGGGTGCATTATCGGAAAATGGATAGGCGGTGTGAGAGAATGTTCAAAATGCCTTGACGTGTTTTGCGCATCGCCGAGGCCTGGTACGGTATCGCGTGTTATAGTTTGTGATGAGAGAGAGACAGTGCCTAAGCATGTTATAGCTAGATTTGTGCTGGAAAGAAAGTATCCTACTGAGCCATTATTAGTCTGTCTCTTAGCAGCGTGATGTCACTTGGTTACTCATTGGATCGTCTTACACATTACATCTTTCTCTTTAACTACATCTCCTTATCATACTGATAGAAACCTGACTAACTATATACTCGTTTTCATTTTACTTCTAGACACAAATACATGGGAAGACATTCACAGTCAGCGATATTGTAGATGAAGAGTGGAAGCAAGACCGTTTTATCAAACTTTAAAACTGATATTTTATACTTTAATGATCTATTTCCTTTCAACGTAACCTATCCCAATGACTTAAGATCGGATAAGGACATTGATATTGATGAAATCAATATTGAGCAATATTCGGGGGATATGTATGTCGTACCATTACCTAATGTAATAAATACCGATGATAATGCCTATGCACTAAGGTCAAATAAGCTTTTGGAAACAAGTCATGATACATCTAATAAATTTTTCAAAACTAAAACTTTTATCAAGAAGATAAATGTTAATATCAAGGCTTATTACTATCTTAACAACGGGATACTTTTAAAGAATTTGTATGTGCCATTTGGCATCCCGTTCGACCCCAAATTGTTTTATAATAATGGGATTAAATTGGGGAAAGTCTAACTTAAAGACTTTTCTGTAAACAAAAGTGCTTGCCGGGAGACAACCAGGAATTTATCTTTTTGTTATTGAGTCTGTCTTCCCAGACTGTAACACCCCCAAATTGGGTCGCAGCGGAATAAGGGTCCGGGGCGTGTTACTTCAAGATCAATAGCACAAGATATA
>BQNB010181709.1:0-12567 GCA_026074375.1 Tanacetum coccineum
GGGTATTAAAATTTTAGTTAAAAATGAGAAGTTTGAAAACATTAAGGGTGTGTTTAGTTGGGGAAAAATATCTCATTTTTTTAGAAATTTTTTATTTTAGAATAAAAAAACTGAAAACCTGTTTAGTCGCATTTTTTTTCCAATATTTTTCAAAAAAACAAAATTCTCATTTTCTAATTTTATATAGTAAAATAGAAAATCACATTTTACTATTCTTCATTTCTTTTTATTTTTTTAAAGGAAAAATAGAACTCCCGTCTAAACAGGTTTTCAAAATTCTCAACTCTTCTTTAGAGAAGAAAAACATTTCCTTCTCTAGGAATTTAGAAACGGAAAAACATGAAAAAAATTCTACAACTAAACACCACATAATTCTCTTACTAAGAATAAAGGGTCGGTTAGTGATGACGAAACAAAATTTGCGAAAGAAATTCAAAACAACAAGGAAGATTGCAATAGAAGCACGGGTCATTATGAGACTCCTAACAGTCGAATAATATTAATGGGCCAAATGACCTGTTAGGGCTGAATATTAAAATGGAAAGCCAAACAATGATAATGGGCCTTTTTATCCAAAGTATGAGAAAGTTATTAATCATGTGGAACCTCGCGTGAGAGTGAGCCCAAAAACTAATAAGCATCAGTCTAACGGTCTAAACAAACTAGACGACTCTGACACGTACGTGACGAGTAACATGCATGCATTGTTAGTGTTTTATTTTCAGTTTTACTAAATGTTTTTATATGTACTCCGATACATGTTAAGTATTTTTGCTTGAATTGAATTATCGCATGTTACAACCCTTTGCAATTACATTTTGATATTTTCATGTTCTATTTTGAACGTTACACGAAACGCTTACTATAATATCGCATATCGTTAATTGTCTGTCGCTAAAAAAATTTATTGTTATGTAGGGGTACTTGTTTAGTTTTTAATCATGGTTGTTGTATGTTACCGTATAGATATGATCATAACAAAGGTAGTGCCTTCAACTAAGATTCAATTAAAGTTTGTTAAAATCTTTTTGCAAAAAGTCCAACACACTGCATGAAAATCTACCAAAAATAGACCAATCAAGTCAGATCAGTGGAAAATCTTTTTTGATATAAAAAAAATGGAAGTTGATTTGCATACTCATCAATTTATTTGCACACTCAAAATAATATGTCATGACATTTATATTCTTAAAGAAAAGTTCATTTGCATACTAGTTTTTCCTCACATAAAAATGGATAAATCCTCATCATCTATTTGGGTAAGATTTAAATTTAACATGCCGCTATATAAAGTTTTATTTTTTTATTTTCCCATTTGCGTTATTTTTTACACACACTTCGTAGTGTGTTTTCTCCCCACATGTTTCCTCCCAAAAAACCAGTTACCCTTATCATCATCATCGTCACCACCACCAGTCTCCGGCCATCAATCAAACACACACTCAAACACACACACAAACACATCAATTGCAGGTATTCATCATTTTCATACTTCATTTTGACCTAATTTGTTAAAATCACACCTTCTACCCCTATTTCTCACAAATCAATCACAATATACTACATTTTTTGTTTACTTTAGTTTGCAGAAGTTGTGTGTTATACTTTTAAATGGCGTGGAGGGAGCTTAGGAAAAAGGTCAGTTACTTTTACTTTATATCTGAAAATTAATCAGATCGTGTGACTTTAACAATTCTGTTGTAAAGTATATTTATATGAAGAAATGAAAGTGACTGGTTAATTTGGACGACGAGTGTACATGTAATGAGATGCGTAGAAGGTGTTTGATAAAATGTAAATTTTTAATAGAAATCATTTTTTTCTTTTTTCAAAAAAGTGATCTTCGAAAGCGGTAGTTAGTTGCAAATGACATGAGGGCACGTTATTTAGAGCAGTAAGATGTGTTGAGGATGATGTTTATTTAGGTACTGAGCTTGTTGATATGTATGCGAAATGTGGGTGTTTGGATTCGGCTTTAGATGTGTTTAGGAGTATGGGATGTAAGAATGTTATGACCTGGACAGCTATGGTTTCGGGATTTGTTGTTCATGGGAAAGGAAAACAAGCTTTGAAGTTTTTCAATGACATGATAGAATCTGGTATTGTGCCTAATTCGGTCACTTTTACGAGCTTGTTGTTTGCTTGTTCTCAAGCTGGGCTTCTTGAGGAAGGTCTTTATTTGTTTCATGATATGAAAATGAAGTTTCGTATTATACCTTTATTACATCATTATGGTTGCATTGTGGACCTTCTTGGGCGAGTGGTCACTTATCTGAGGCATATGAATTTATTATCAGTGAAAGAGTTGAAGGCGATGAGGTTTTATGGAGGAGCTTGTTACATGCTTGTAGAGTACATAATGATATCGTGATGGGTGAGAGAGTGGTGAATATTCTAATCTCGATAAAGCCAGAGATGAATCTCGAAGCTTATGATAATACTAAAGATTATGTTGCTTTTTCTAATATATGTGCTTCTGCGAGAAGGTGGGAAGATGTAGCTGCACTGAGAGAGGTGATGAATGATAAAGGGATGGAGAATAAAGCTGATGTTAGTAGTGCTTTCAGTCAGTTTGAGATCTTCAAAGATACCAAAGGGTATGAAATGAGACAAGAATAGGAACATGGGGCAGAACTATGGACTCTAATGGTAACATATATGAACCCCTATATAGCCCAAATGATAAGAAGTTGGAACTGAACTGCAAGTGAAATTATTATGCCAACCAAGTCGATTAGTGAGTTGACTAATTTTGGGAATGTTCTGTAGATTTTGTTGGGGTTTAATCTTACCTTTTTACTAATAACAAATAACTAAGATACTTTATTGGTGATCCACCAAATTTTTCCTAACTCTGGAATTCTGAAACTGACATGTTCATCGCTGAAGTATATTGCTGGACTTTCTTTATGAACTAAGATAGAGTCGGACTTTCAGATGAGGATATATTAGTTGGGAAAGTAACCGATAAATGGAGGATCTTTATGAAAAAGCAAATCAAACGGGCAAGAGCATTCTTTGATGAAGCACAAGAAGGGGTCACACAACTAAGCTCAGCCAGCAGATGGCCAGTAAGAATTTACCAATTAATTTGTTTAAAAACAAAGATTCAAATATTATTTACACGAGTTCAGCTAAATATACTCCGTGCTAAATATGAATTGGTGGTGTTATCAAGTGTGGGCGTCCCTTTTACTGTATCGTCAAATATTGGATGAGATTGAAGCAAATGACTATAACAACTTTACTAGAAGAGCATATGTAAGTAAACCCAAGAAGCTAGTATCTTTGCCACTTGCTTATGCTAAGTCTCTTGTTCCCCCATCAAGAAGTGGAACTCTTTCAAAGACCATGGACGTGTCGATACATGATATACTCTTTATATACACCTGTAGGATATGGGAACTATGAATATTTGTAAATTTTCATGTTAATTGCTGTAATATGAATAACAAAGATTAATGATATCAGATTTAAGATAGCCAACTCTGAATGTGACCGTAAGTTGGGTTATTCTTTTAACATGATGGAAACTGTCTCCTGCCTTTGAAAATCCGTTGTGTTTCTTTTTGTTTCGAAACACATGGGAAGAGACGAAACACAAGAAATGTACAAAGGATGAAAATTTTTCTGAAGTTATAAGCTAAACATATGAATTTTTAGTAGTATAAAAGTGCTGCTTAACTTTTACTCTAATTGGAAAGTAAAATGGCTGATAGGTAAGTAACATCAATGGTGACATAAGCTCTTACTGTATGACTGGTTACATTCCATTACAATTACATTACAATTTTCACTTTGAGTCTGGGCTTCCACTTTGGGCCGGCCCAATTATTTATTTTTATTTTTATTTTTTTTAATTTTGACACAAAATAGAGGGAAAAAATATTACAAAAGTACCGATTCAGCTTTAAAATAATCGACATAGTCACAAACGTACAACTTTAGAAAAAAATAAATTCGCAAAAAAAAAACAAAAAAAAGTATAAAATTATTTTTACCGCCCCGCAACAACGCGCGGGACATAAACTCATATAAGAAAAAAAAACAAATTATTAAACATGATACCGAAAAAATAAACCCGCACTATTAAACATGAGACCGAAAAAATAAACCCGCACAAAAAAAAACATATAATCAAAGAAAGAAACATTTAAACATGAGGCCCAACGCATAAGGCCATATAAGAAAAAAAACAAACTATTAAACACGAGACTGAAAAAATAAACCCGCACAAAATAATAAAATAATAATAATAACAATGGCCCGCGACAACGCGCAGGTAATCTATAGTATTGGGCTCTCACTTTGGGCCTGGGCTCCCACTTTGGGCCGGCCCAATTATTTATTTTTATTTTTTTTAATTTTTGGCACAAAATAATGGGGAAAAAATATTACGAAAGTACCGATTCAACTTTAAAATAATCGACATAGTTACAAACGTACAACTTTATATTGTATTAAACGGTGTCATTTAAAAAAAAACCTCATATAGCAAAAAAAAACAAAGTTTTAAACATGAGGCCCAACACATAAGCCCATATAAAAAAACAAACTATTAAACATGAGACAAAAAAAATAAATTCGCAAAAAAAGACTAAAAAAAATTACCGCCCCGCAACAACGCGCGGGACATAAACTCATATAAGGAAAAAAAAATTATTAAACATGATACCGAAAAAATAAACCCGCACTATTAAACATGAGACCGAAAAAATAAACCCACAAAAAAAAAACATATAACCAAAGAAAGAAACCTTTAAACATGAGGTCCAACACATAAGGTCATATAAGAAAAAAATAAACTATTAAACATGAGAGCGAAAAAATAAACCCGCACAAAATTAAAATAATAATAATAATAATAACAATGGTTCGCAACAACGCGCGAAAAATTAACGTCTCGCAGCAACGCGCGGGTAATCTGCTTGTTACACCTATGACTGATTACGTTCCATTACACTCATAACCAATGTTTTGAAACCCGGTTCGACCGGGCTGGTTCAATCGGTTGAACCGGTTCCGGTCAAAAAAACAGATCAAAATTAAACCAGGTTTTATATTTTTGAAACCCGGTTAGACCCGCCAAGTTTTGGTTATTTTCGTGATTTTTACAAATAAAGCAAGTTAATTATATATACTTGCGACGTAATTTTATTTTTAAATGTTATATTTATTTGTAAATGGTTTTTAAGCTTAATAAATAGAATATTCATAATTTATATAGGGTTTTTCTAACATGTGCCCCAGGGGCACATGTTAAGGTGGGGACATCAGGCTGTGTGTCACAGCCTTCGAACCGGTAACCCGATGACTCGACCGGGTCGATTAAAGACCCGGTTTTTAAAACATTGCTCCTAAAACTATTTTCATTCCATAATCATCCTTTTACTTTTTTCGTTTTATTCCGACATTAAATGGCTTTGTCCAATTCATTAATTTTCAACGTTCATTGCAACCTACCATATAACATAAAAAAATGAGTAAACTACGAAATATATCCTTATGGTTTGTCAAGTTTCACGCTAAACATCTTTGTCTGAAATTTTATTAATCATCACGATAACTTATTTTGGTCATTTTATTGAAAACTATAAAAATATTAGAAAACACGTAGGTGATAATATATAAAAAATATACAAAGCAATGAAATATCAGAAGTGATATTAAAATGTTAAAAAAGTATACTTTTTGTTTCTGAAATATTACAAGTGATATTAGACATTAACTATGTTTATGAAATATCACAAGTAATATTAGACATGTCATATAGATTAATGCAACACTTGTTTGGTTTAGAGAATACGTCGAGTTTTTATTTTCATAGTTTGCTTTCTTTTTATTAATTTTGGTATTTGTAAGTGACACTTGTTTATCACTTGTGATATAACATTATATCAAAGTTGAAAAATATTTAAATTGTATGTCTTTTCACTTTAGAGTAATATCTCAGGTTATAAAGTAATTAAATGTGAAATTAGTCACTTTAATGTAATATCTCAGGTGATATAGCCAGACATGAATGATGTTTACATTTGCTCATTTTATTGCTTTATCACATGTGATATTACTCATATGTAAAATACTAGAATTAGTGTTACATTCTATTGCTTTATCACATTTGATATTACTTATATGTAGAATACCATAATTAGTGTCACATTATATTGCTTTATCACCTGAGATATTACTCTAAAGTGACTAAGAACGATAATTTAAATATTTTTCGTATAGGTTTAGGGTTTAGGATTTTTGGTATAGGTTTTAGTGGTTAGGGTTTTAGAGTTTTGGTATAGGGCTTAGTGGTTAGGGGTTTACGGTTTTTTGTATAGGTTTTAGTGGTTAGGAGTTTAAGGTTCTTGGTATAGGTTTTAAGGTTTATGTATATATATCACTTGTGAAATTATACCTAGTGGTTAGGGTTTTTGGTATAAGTTTTAGTGGTTATGGGTTTAGGGTTTTTGGTATAGGTTTTAGCGGTTAAGGTTTAGAGTTTTTGGTATAGGGTTTAGTGGTTAGGGGTTTAGGATTTTTGATACATGTTTTAGTGGTTAGTAGTTTAGGGTTTAGGGTTCAAAGTTTATTTTTATATCACTTATGATATTATACTTAGTGGTTAGGGGTTTTAAGATTTTGGTTTAGGTTTTTGTGGTTAGGGGGTTAGGGTTCTGGTATAGGGTTTAATGGTTAGGGGTTTAGAGTTTTTGGTATATGTTTTAGTGGTTAGGGGTTTAGGGTTTTTGGTATAGGGTTTAGTGGTTATGGGTTTAGGGTTTTTTATATAGGTTTTAATGGTTGGGGGTTTAGGGTTTTTAGTATAGGTTTTAAAGTTTATGTATATATCACTTGTGATATTATAACTAGTTGTTAGAGGTTTAGGGTTTTTGGTAAAGGTTTCAGTGGTTACGTGTTTGGAGTTTTTGGTATTGGGTAAAGTGGTTAGGGGTTAGGGTTTTTGGTATAGGTTTTAGTGGTTAGGGGTTTAGGGTCTTTATTATAGGTTTTAGTAGTTATGGTATAGGTTTTAGTGGTTAGGGGTTTAGGGTTTTTGGTATAGGTTTTAGCCGTTAGGGGGTTTTTCGTATAGGGTTTAGTGGTTAGTGGATTTAGGTTTTTGGTATAGGTTTTAGTGGTTACTGATTTAGGGTTTATGTTTAAGGTTTAAAGTTTATGTATATATCACTTGTGATATCATACCTAGTGGTTAGGGGTTTTGAGTTTTTGGTATAGGTTTTAGTGGTTAGAGGTTTAGGGTTTTTGTATAAGGTTTAGTGGTTAGGGGTTTAAGGTTTAGGGTTGAGGGTTTAGTGGTTAGGTGTTTAGGGTTTTTGGTATATGGTTTAGGGTTTTTGATATAGGGTTTAGTGGTTAGGGGTTTAGGGTTTTTGGTATATGTTTTAAAGTTTATGTATATATTACTTGTGATATTATACCTAGTGGTTAGGGGTTTAGGATTTTTTGAATAGATTTTAAAGTTTATGTATATATCACTTGTGATATTATACATAAAGGTTAGGGGTTTAGGGTTTTTGGTATAGGGTTTGGTTGTTAGGGATTTAGGGTTTTTGGTTTAGGGTTTGGTTGTTAGAGATTTAGGGTTTTTGGTTTAGGGTTTGGTTGTTAGGGATTTAGGGTTTTCAGTATAGATTTAAAAGTTTATGTATATATCTCTTGTGATATTATACCTATTAGTTAGGGGTTTAGGTTTTTTGATATATGGTTTAGTGGTTAGGGGTTTAGGGTTTTGGTATAGGGTTTACTGTTTATGAATGGAGGTTTAGGGTTTTTGGTATAAGGTTTAGTGGTTAGGTGTTTAGGGTATAGAGTTTAGGGGTTAGGTGTTTAGGGTTTTTAGTATAGGGTTTAGTGGTTAGATGTACAGGGTTTTCGGTATAGCTTTTAAAAAATATCACTTGTGATATTATACCTAGTGGTTAGAGGTTTAAGGTTTTTGGTATAGGGTTTAGTAGTTAGGGGTTTAGGGTTTTTCGTATAGATTTTATAGTTTATGTATAATTAGTTGTGATATTATACCTAGTGGTTTAGGGGTTTTGGTCTAGGGTTTAAAGTTAATGTATATATCACTTGTGATATTATACATATTGGTCAGGGGTTTAGGGTTTTTGGTATAGGGTTTAGTGAGTAGGGGGATTTAGGGTTTTTGGTATATGTTTAAGTTGTTAGGGTTTTAGGATTTTGGTTTAGTGTTTAGTGGTTAGGTGTTTAAGATGGTTGAGGTGTTAGTGGTTAGTGCTTAGGTTATTGGTTATATTTTAATGTTTATGTTATATATCACTTGTGATATTATAATAGAGGTTAGAATATTAGAGTTTTTGTAATTGGGTCTTAAAGTTACTGTATATATCACTTGTGATATTATACATATTGGTTAGGGGTTTAGGATTTTTACTATAGGGTTTAGAGTTGGGGGGAGGATTAAGGTTTTTGGTATATGCTTAGTTGTTTAGGGGGCTTGGATTTGGTTTAGGGTTTGGGGTGGTGTTTACGTTTTTTGTTATCAGGGTTAGTAGTTAGGGGTTTAGTGTTTTTGGTATAAGGTTTAGTAGTTAGGGCGGGGGGTTTTAGGGTTTTATGATATGGGTTTTGGTTTAGTGTTACGGGTTCGGTTACAACCTAGTTGGCTAACTCAGTTTTGAAAGTAATTAGAAAAAGTACAAGCTAAGTTATGGACAATGATGTAAGACTTAGATGTTTTCGTGTTATCCTAGAATATATATATCTCAGAATGAATGGTGTTATTTTATTTTAATTTTATGTGTATATATATATGTATAATACATAATTAAAACAAAATTTAATAATAATTTCCCCTAGATATTACTGTAAGTGATAATTTCACCACTCTATTACTTATGATCTGAGATATTACTCAATGACTAAGAAAACCAACCCACAAAACACAAATCATGCAGTGTATATCACAAGAGATTAAATAAGTGTAACTTACACAATACCAAAATAATTAAAATAGAAGCAAAATAAAAACTAGACGTATTCACACAAACCCTAGAATCACACTAATTACATTGCTTTTGAGCCATATAAGAATTCACGCTTAAAAGCTCAACACTTTTATTCCTACAAACGGTATAATATCACAAGTGATAAATAATATTTTATTAATATTACAATTCCAAAACGAAATAAAACGTTTGAGCAAAGTTTATTCTTACGCAATCATAAACGACAGTAAAATTTTCTTTTTAATTACAAATATTATACCTTCCCAAACGATCTATTTAATAAAAAATATAAAAAAAAATTAGAAAACGCATAGGTGATAATATAAAAAAATATATACAAAGGAATGAAATATCTCAGGTGATATTAAAAGTTAAAAAACATACTTATTTGTTTTGTATGTGGAATCAAAAGAGAAAATATCACCAAACTCTTAAAATAAACAATTACACAACAACGACAAAAATGATGAATAGTCATGTCAACCCCTTAACATAAAAAACTGGTTTTTATAAGGGTTCTCATGGATACACACCAAAATTACTAAAAAACCAAAAAAAATACTATGTGCACTATATGATCATGCAACACATATAAATAAGTTCATACCCACTATTCATCCCACTTTTTGTATGTAACGAGGTTTGTAACCCGCGCTTCGCCGTGAAGCGCGGGTTTTTTAAAATTATGGCGGTTTTCATTGACGAATAGTGTGATGGGGTATTTCGTAAATATCTGATAGATCATTTAGTAAAAAAAAATAGTGAAAAAAATGTTAATCGGGTCGGGTCGGGTGATATTTTAGAATGCTAGATATAGAAACAAATAACCCGAGTGTTTGTTCAAACTTATAGAACGTGCTTATGGCTTAAGTTTAAGATCAGAGCGTTTGCAGATCTATACACAATTATTTGCGTAATGTATTACATTTTATAACCATTTAGGTAGTAAAGTGAATACATAAAAGTAACTAAATGACTCTAAACTAATAATTAGAACATTATAACCATAAGATAGCATTTGATTACATATGTCATACCAGTAACAAAAGAGATGTACTATTTCAGAGTTCGCTTTTTAACCTATCTTTCGTTTGAATTTTAGAGTCATCTTAGTCATCTTTATCTGAACTGAATGGTACGGCTGACTGTTGATAAGTGGAAGGGTAAACAATTTATGACTGGCATTCAGCATTCATGTGTGGATTTATATCATGCACATCTTTCAAGATCTTTCATATGCTTTGTAACAACCCTCATTATCTTCTCAAGATGATGACGGTTCAATTAGTTGATACGACCACACAAAAACTGGACATTCATTAGATGTTGCCCCGGTTTTGAAACGAATCAAAAACAAATTTTAAGTTGGCGCAAATAGCATACAGTCAAATTTAAAATTTTCAAAATAGAGTTTCATTTGAATATAATTTAAATAAACCGTGCTAATGCAAAAAAGAACAAATAATGGAAATCGTTCATTATTTGTTCTTGTGGTAGGGGTGTACCAAAGACGCAAGGTTAAACGGTGCTAAAAAAAGGCAACATATTTGTAACATTTTGCACAAAAGGCAAGAAAATCACTTGAGTACGAAAAAATGTAAAACGGGATGCAATAATTGTATAATGGAAACAAAGAAACGTAACTGCAAGTTGCATGATTGCATCATATCTCAGCATTTAGATAATAGCGTAAACAAACACCTTAACAAACCATAAATAAGGCAAATACCACACATATAACTTTGTCATTATCTGTATAAAAGACACTACGTTTAAAGACTATAGGATATGAAAAAGATCCATTCATGGAACAAATGACGAAACACATCAGGTTCATATTCAAAAATCACAGAAATGAGCATTTACTTCATTATAGTTGCATATAATGTTGATGTCAGTTATAAAAGCAAGAAGTTTACAAACTTTGTGAGATAACCACTGGACACCTGACATAATTTGATAGGGTCAAGCCCATTTTTATGGGTCTCATATCTAAGATAAATGATCATAATGCGAGTTTCATAAGTTTATATAATAATTTTTATACGTCTAACCTGGAATTTTGGATGCCAAAAATAATGGTAAGCTTCCACCACCATGACGAATGCATAAAACCTTCAGAGTATTCTTCACGTAGTATACGGGACCTTAGAAGATCATCGTTAGCATGTACGGGAAGCCATCCCTAGCCGTTACCATACTTTTAAGATCTGATAATAGATGTTTACGCTAACTTAAAAATATGATACGTAGTAACTGGTCCAAGAGACTAATCTATGCCCCCCCCCCCCCCCCCCCCCCCCCCCCCCCCCCCCCCCTAACCTAACAAAGAGGTCGGGTTCTGATATTAGAGAGAGATGAATACTTTAGTGTAAATCAAAACTCTAGTAAAAATTAAAAACCACCCCCACCACCTCCTTTGCTCGCCATCCATCCATCGACCCCCCCCGTCATCCATATCAATAACATAATAAAAATATTTAAGTATTGAGTTTAAAATAATAATGAGTAACAAACCCGAAACCACCATGTGTCATTCTTGTTCGACCTTTGTGGTCTGGCTTTTGCTGTTGCAACTTCACCACTCGTTCCCTCGACACCCATCAATCTCGTCATCTTCTTCAATTGAAATCTGTATTCTTGATTGGTCAGTTCCAAATATGTTGGATCTCATATAATACTAATGTTTCCCTCATGTTTAACCCTATGCCAATTTTAATAAAAATTAAAATATGTCTTTCCAAACAATAGAAAAAGATCATTGCACTTCACGCATTCAGTTATAAAACCCAATCCAAAGAGCGTTTGAAACTCCATACAACAACGACATACTAAATTCATGGGCAACAAACGATAAAGTCTGGGCAAAAAAATGTTCAAAGCGTATACTGATATCTCTTGTAATCATTGTTGACACACTTTCAATTCTTTGTAAGAACTATGCACAACACAGATCAGTCTCTCGCTCACAGCGCTCGTGCATTACAAATAGAAACTAAGTGGGCGTTTGAATTAGCTTATTATGTAGGCTTGTGGGCTTATTTGAGTTCTAAAAACCTCGTAATCCCTTTTTTGGCTTATGAATTAGAATGGCATATCAGGAGAAAAGTCCATTTTAAAGGGCGGGATTGGATTTAAAATATTGTTGAGAAAGCCACCTAGGCTTCCTCCTCGATTATCCCCTTATGAAGTGAATAATGTCAATAAATTTGTTTTAAAACCGTATTTTATTAAAGAATATTACCCTTTCGGAAAATTCAGGCTCGCACAAAAGATTTGACCATTGCATTGACCCATCACACACGACCTACATTTTTTATCCCCGGTTACTTTATGCGAGAACAGGCACTTGCATTCATATTTGGACAGTGACTCGGGTGGGTGTTTGCCGGCTGCAAAACAACAATAGCATACAATAGTATATCAGCATATTTGTCCATGTATGTCGCCTAAAAATTAATCAAGTAAATTGTTTGACGCTATATGAATTGACCTCAAAGATACGGTTTGTTAGCCTCAATTTATTGAGTCGAACAAGGAAGTTCGGTCACTCTACGATGGAGCTTCGGTCTTTAATTAGTTA